>JAGKRY010000062.1:0-84659 GCA_020002325.1 Chrysosphaeria jannelii
ACCAAAGTCTTGAATGGACATTCATGCCCTTTCTCAATCCTTCCTGGGACTTGAAGAAAGGGGGGCTGGTACGAAGACGAGGATGTCTCTGCCACCTATCCTTTACCAAGCCCTTCACAAAGCTTTATTGGAGCCGTTGGTTGAACGACATCATCATATTGTTTAATACTTGGATGTGATCCTTTGTCTTCACACAACACTTTGTTTCATCACTCCATTAATACACTATTTGTTGGTTCATCTCTCTGCCTATTAATGCAGCTATTTTCATTGGCTACAACAGGTACTACTTTGGCGAAAAAGAGCGCGCTCTTTCCCGTTTGATCTTGCCCACAGAAGATGGTAGTACATGCATAATTTTACTAGCGATATAATTATGACGTCAGGCTTTATTCTTCATGAGTGCTACATGGATGAACGGGCGCTAACTTGGCTTTTGAATGGGCGCAATTCGTCCCAAAAAGGACCCTTTTGTTACAACGCATGACTTGTGATCATAATTGGAGAAAATCATGAAAATGATTCAATACTACCTCTTTTTTATCCGTATAGAATATAGAAGAGTGCCATCATATGTAGATAGCTGCAATATAATGTCTGGGGTTACATGTGAGTCCTGAACAATTTTTGGAGGAAAGTGCTATCATCGCGGAGATTCCTCGGAGATTTTAGTTAAGCTGTTATCTGAGACAAGTGGAATGTGGTTGAATGCATCTTAAGCTAAAGCTCGAGTGCACGTGATGAGATATATACTATGTCTTGTATGTAGCACGGGCCAGTTTGGCTCTTCACCCGCCCTTGGGGAAGAGGCAATGGAGATACATAACAGCTCCTTCCTCATCATCCAAAGGTGAAAGCGAGTGATATGGTTATCTAAAAAGATTCATTGACAATTATTAAAAAGTTCATTATAAGGGTGTATTCCTCCACACCTAATAGAAGGCGATCTCGTACACGACGCCCTGACTCTTCGAGCCCCGAGCATTTCTTATTACCATGGGGCAAGTCTTTTATGGAACTTTCATACACACACCTGCACTCGACAGTCTCGAGTTTCTGCATTATACAGCAGTAGCAGTCAACTCCAGTGGAACTATTGTAGGAATCGAAAGCATTCCAGAGACACAACCAGGAGTTATGAACCAGGACCGCCAGGACCCAGAGGCCTGGATCAAGAGATCTGTTCTCCCAAAGATTGGCTGGATACCCAGCAAAACTATTATTTATTTGGCAAAGTCTGGAGAATTCTTTTTTCCGGGCTTCGTCGACACACATATCCATGCCTCGCAGTACCCCAATTCTGGTATTTTTGGAAAGTCAACACTGCTAGACTGGCTGAATACATACACGTTTCCCCTCGAGGCATCTCTCAAAGATCTATCCAAGGCAAAACGTGTCTATAAACGATGTGTTCAGAAAACGTTGTCTCATGGGACGACAACAGCTTCCTATTTTGCCACGATTGACGTCGCTGCCACAAACATCTTGGCCGATACATGTCTTGAAGCAGGGCAAAGAGCTCTTATCGGCCGTGTTTGCATGGATAGTGAAGCCTGCTCTCCTGATTTCTACCGCGACGAATCACCACAAGCCGCAGAGGTGGCAACTGTTTCCTGTATAAATCACATTAGCCTGATTGATCCGACATATAGCCTTCTGCGGCCAATTATTACCCCTCGTTTCGCCCCGAGCTGCTCAGGTGAATTGATGAAAAGGCTGGGGATTCTTCAGAAAAAGGGAGAAGAAGTGCTTGGTCGAGGCCGTGGATGGCCTGTGCAGACCCATATTAGTGAAAACAAGGACGAAATCTCCCTTGTCAAGTCTCTGTTCCATGGCGAGTTTGAGCACGATAAAAATGGGCCGTCGTATGCCAGAGTGTATGATAACTATGGTCTACTGACGCCTCAAACAATTCTAGCACATGCCGTTCATTTATCGGAAGAGGAAGCTACCCTTGTGGCTGAGAGAAAGAGCAAAGTGTCTCACTGTCCATGTAGTAACAGCTCCATTACGTCTGGCGAGGCTCCTGTACGGTGGCTTCTTGACCATGGTATTGAAGTTGGGCTCGGGACTGATGTTTCGGGGGGCTATTCGCCATCTATCCTCGAGGCAGCTCGTCAGGCTTGTCTTGTCAGTCGCCATGTAGCCATGAAGGGACGTGATAGTGTCACTGGGAACGACGATCGAGCCAAGCTTACGTGTGCAGAAGTTTTGTATCTGGCCACGGCAGGAGGGGCTTCTGTTGCTGGGCTGGCTGATCGGGTTGGAAAGTTCTGTGTGGGTATGGCGTTTGATACGCAACTTATCCGCTTGGGCGAAGTGGACAGTGAAGGAGAGGTTGAATTCGAGAGCGGGGTAGATATATTTGGATGGGAGTCATGGGAGGACCGTGTTGCCAAATGGCTGTTTACTGGTGATGACAGAAACATTTTGGGTGTGTGGGTGAATGGAAACCTTGTTCATAACCACGGAGCTATTCCTGCTGCCAAGGCAGAGAAAAAGGACGACACAAAAATGCCCACGTAGAAGGTGGTCATCAGTATCATTACTGTTGTATTCGGCTTCTTGAGCACCCTCACCGGGTTTTTAACAGGAAGTTTTGCAGGGGTGGCAAGAATATTATCAAATTGCAGTGGTTGAAAATAGTTTCAAGAGACAATATATTTTAGTACTCGCCGCTACCAGCTTCCTCGTCCTCTGATTCCTCGAAGTCTTCAAACCCCTCTTCACCGGCCATATTTTTCAGAGCGTCATCAATGCTCATTCCATCGACCAGCCTAGTTTCTGCTAGTCGCCGACGAAGAACATCAATTTGCATCCCCATTTGTGTTCGCCTTCGTTCAAGACGGTTAATTTTAATCTCAGCCGCCTCAATTCGTGCCACTTTACGCTGTCGGCTACGCTTTGCCGCTTCATTGTTTCGGTCTTTGAGTCGCTGTTCTCTTATTCTATCGAATCTAATATTGGCAGCCTTTCGTTCTGAAAGCTCATGCTCGTCTAAACCTTCTGGAAAATCGAGCAGCCGCACAAGACTGGCTTCAAGACTTGCTTTGTGGGGTGCTTGTTCGCAGTACCGCAAACGAGCCCTCCAATCATGCATGTCAGCAGGCGGTGGTCCATTTACATGTCCCATAAAGGCATCCGAACCTTGCCTATCGCTCCCATTTCTGACATTGTGCTGTCGATGTCTCTCTATGGCACGATCCCGAGAGCGATCAAGGTTATGACAATTATACCCCATCATACGCTCTTGGTCTCTCTCTAATGTTCTCATGGGAGCATATTGTACACTAGAATTATAAGTGATACTATGGGGACTTCTGGGAATAAATGGGTTGTTGGTGGGAGCGTTGTATGATTGTGGAATGCTGAGCTGGTACATGTACTGCTGTTGAATGGGTATTTGTGTAGAGAGCTGGGCCGTGATTTGAGACATTTGCTGCGGTTGTGGAAGAGGAAATTGATGAACTTGTTGCAAGGGGGCAATAGGTATGCGGACAGATGATGGAAGTGCATTTCTCTGCACGCTGTGAGACATTTCTCTCTGGGGTTGGCGCTGCATGCTGAGAGCCAATGAAGGTTCCAAGCTTTCAGAGTAATCTGAATAATCTGGTGTTCTGGGAAGATCCGTGTTGATAATACTTCCCATGTCCATGCTTTCTGTCGAAAGCAATTCCGGAAAGTCAAAAGAGAAACTGGGGGTGAATGGGCTCGTTGGCGTCAAGGGAAGGTATTTCGATGGCGAAATGCTTCCTAGACTGGGAAAGTCTGTTGGGATAGAGACTGCCATGTCTGTGCCGTCTAGTGAATTCATCCTTCGCTTGTGAGCTATTGATCGTGATTGTTTTCTGTATGGCATACCTTGTAAAATGTTGATGAAGTCACTTGAAATGGTGAGTATACAAGGACGAGTGAGGGGATGGAAAGTGATTAGGTATAAATACAAGTACTAACATGAATCCGTTACTATCCCCAGTGACAGTGGGCGTACAATGAAGAGGAGGCAATCATTCACCTCGTCACCATTCTACACCATGCATCCCATCTACCGAAACACCTTATTTTTATCAGTCCTTCCCGGCCGCGGTAACACTATCGGATACAATTGATCTGTGTTTGCCTTATCGTATAAAGAGCTACTCAATTCAAAGTCTATCTCTAAAATTTCTGTCATGTTACGGCCATTTTGTGGCTGCTACAAGAAGGCCTGACCTTATATCTTGATGATGAAGTTATTGTATACTACGACAGCGCAATGGAGGAAAAGTATATGAAATGGTTCTAGCAGGAATCCATACCATTAAGATCGAGTCACTACCTTACTGTATGTTCCCGCAGAGTCTTCATGTAGTCCCTGCTGAATCTATCATGACAAGCTATGAATATTACCATGTGCTGTCGCCCGTGCTCATGTGTTACGAAAGCACAACAGCCCGCAAACCGTCTGAGCTATGGCCAACATGTCTTGCGTGCACCACAGTTACCCTTTCCCCAATTCACCTACATGCATACTATTTACTAATGATGATGGCCCGGGAGAAAAGGCGAGATTCGGGAAGTAAAATTATTCTCAGTGACATCGGATTCATATGTATGGAAGTGTCTCTGGCGGCATATGGTCCATGCTTTGCGCCCATATTATTCTAACAATGTCTGTGCTTTTTTTCACTCCTGTGTCAAAGCTTGCTTGGTGCTTCAGAGTACAAGTGACACGCTTCGGTTTCAAGTTCGGAAAGACGGTAGACGGCAAGCGAGGTTTTTTTTTTCCCAAAAAAATTCAACTTACAACTCCAATAAACGTAAAAAACGAACACATGTTAGAGAGAAGAAAAAACACTGGGATAAGAAGAAGAGCTGCCCGTTCGGCCTAAGATATTTACATCTTGGTGTCCCAGGTTTTTACACCAAGAAAAAAATCCAAATGAGCTGTTATCTCACTAATAAGGCTCTTGCACGAGTTGGAAACTCCTTCATGGTAGCACAGGCATAGTATTGTAGCAAAAAATGCATGCATCTCAGGTCATTCTAGAATTTATCTTAACATTCTAAATAGACGCTGTGGCACAATTCGAAAGCCATTATTGTGTCTTGTTCAGCATAACGCCACATCATTTGAATAGATGCTCACCTCCATCGGGCACTATATCCGAGTACATTAGGTAAGTACATCTATGTTAAAGTGCCTTTTTGGGTACCACGCATGAAAATATCACGACCTTTCATTGGCTGTTTCTCAGAGACAATCTTCTCTTTATCAGTTCGACTTTGCAACGCCTTTAGACATGGTTTTACCTAGATCTGTAAAATGTAGAAAATAACCGTATATCGGCTTGAAAAAGGAGAAAAGTTTCTCGGGGATAAAAAAGAAGTAAAAGTTGTGTGTGAATAGAATGAATGGAAATGGAAAAGATGAGAAAACCAAGCATCATTTAAGATGTAATGTAGAGCCCCCTTTGTAATGTGGTTTTTCTTTTCACCGCCGAAAATGAAGTCCCTTCAAAACATTGTGATTCTTTCGGGTGCCGCGTTGCTAGCGGCTGTCGAGGCAGCTCCTACGGTGGACACGACCTATCCCTACACAGGTCCTAGTGTTCCCGTTGGTGATTGGGCTGATCCGACTATCAATGGTAATGGTAAGGGTTTCCCTCGTTTGGTTGAGCCTCCAGCTGTGAAGCCCGCCTCTGAAAACCCCACCAATAACATTAATGTCATCTCTCTGGCATATATCCCTAGTGGTATGAATATTCACTACCAAACCCCCTTTGGTCTTGGTGAGGCACCTTCTGTCAAATGGGGGAAGAGTGCTGATAACCTGTCCAACACGGCCATTGGCGAGTCTCACACATACGACCGTACACCTCCCTGCTCTATGGTCAGTGCTATCACCCAATGCTCCCAGTTTTTCCACGAGGTCCAAATTTCTGGACTTGAGCCAGGCACCACGTACTACTACCAAATTCCTGCTGCCAATGGCACCACAGCATCGGACATTCAGTCCTTTTCTACTGCCATGGCTGCGGGAGACGATCGTCCATTTACCTTTGCTATGCTGAACGATATGGGCTATACCAATGCCAAGGGGACGCAGGCCCGACTTGTTGAATTGACCAACAACGGTATGGCGTTTGCATGGCACGGTGGCGATCTTAGCTATGCTGATGACTGGTACTCGGGCATTCTTCCCTGTGAAGATGACTGGCCAGTCTGCTATAACGGCACCAGCTCGAGCCTGCCCCCTGGTGATTTCCCTGAAGACTACAATACGCCCGTTCCCGAAGGTGATGTCCCCAACCAGGGAGGCCCTCATGGTGGTGACATGAGTGTTTTGTACGAAAGTAACTGGGACCTTTGGCAACAATGGATGGGTGCTGTCGCCCAGCGCGTCCCTTACATGGTTCTTCCTGGTAATCACGAGCCTTCATGCGCAGAATTTGATGGCCCTAACAATGAGCTTACTGCCTACTTGGTCAACAACCAGACCAACTCCATGGCCCCTAAATCTGAGCTCAACTACTTTAGCTGCCCACCATCTCAAAGGTAACGCCACCATTTGAAATTTTTTACTAACAAGTAGAAATTTTACTGCGTATCAGCACCGCTTCCGTATGCCAGGCAATGAGACGGGAGGTGTTGGCAACTTCTGGTACTCTTTCGACTACGGTCTTGCTCATTTTGTTTCTGTTGACGGCGAGACAGATTTTGCCAACAGCCCCGAGTGGCCATTTATCCGTGATACCAAGGGTGTTGTTGAAGAGCCAAAGGAAGATGACACATTTATTACTGACTCGGGTCCATTTGGCCGAATTGACGACAATGACTACACAAACAACAAGGCGTATGAGCAGTACCAATGGCTTGTAAATGACCTCAAGTCCGTGGACCGCACCAAGACCCCTTGGTTGTTTGTGATGAGTCACCGTCCCATGTACTCTACGCAGACGTCTGCTTACCAGGCAGATCTTCGAAATGCCTTTGAGGATCTTCTTTTGCAGTACGGTACGGATGCGTATATTTCTGGGCACATTCACTGGTATGAGCGTATGCTTCCCATGGGGCGTAACGGTTCGATTGATGCTGGCTCCATCATTGACAACAATACCTACTCTACAAATAACCGTATTTCCATGGCGCATATTGTCAACGGCATGGCTGGAAACCTTGAGAGTCACAGCACTCTCAGCCCTGGACAGAGCCTTGCCAACTACACGGCTTTCCTTGACATTGAGCACTATGGCTTCAACGAGGTAAATGTCCACAATGCCTCTGCTGTCACGTTCAACTTTGTCCGCGGTGATGGTGCTGGCATTGCTGACTCGCTTACCCTGATCAAGCCGGCTGGCAACAGCACGAAGCCATCAACAGGTTCTTCCAGCTCTAGCTCTAGCATGGCATCTGCTAATGTGGTGTATACCACTGAAGTGGTCACGGCCTATACTACATTTTGCCCAGCTGCCACTACTGTCACACAAGGCTCTTACACGTACACGGTGTCTGGCCCCTCAACACTGACCATCACTGATTGTCCTTGCACGGTTACCCGTCCTGTTGCATCCTCTGATCCTGCCGTCACGACGCCTGTTGAGACATCTTCTGGATCCAACTCTACTGGTGCTCTTCCGACATCCACGACTACAAAGAACGGTGGAAGCTCTCCCTCAGGCACCGGACCTGTCCCGAAGGGTCCTTCAACGACGCCAGCTGTGATTAGTGGTGCCAACACGATGAATGTGTCTCTTTTCCTTGGCTTCATTGCAGCTATTCTTTTCATATAATGCGCACTTTATTCTTTTTGATAGTTGAAATTCTATTTTTTTTGCATCTAATAGGCGGTGCATCTATAAAGCCCCCCTACCTCTAAAACTATGGAAATTACCCCGTCCCATGCCACGTCCACGCCATCTGCCCCCGCGCCCATTATTGTAGCCTCCGCGGAATACACGTTCATCCGTGTCGTGCTGTCTCTGGTACATGTTGTTTTGGTGGTTTTGGAAATTCTGATATTGTTGCTGCTGCTGTTGCTGCTGCTTCTGCTGCTGCTGCTGATACTGCTGGTATTGCTGCTGCTGTTGGTATTGCTGATATTGTTGCTGGTACTGCTGCTGCTGCTGCTGCATCTGTGCATGCTGCTGTCCTTGCTGGATCAGCTGGTCCACGTCGGACGCCATGCCCGGTTCTACAGCCCTGGGCTCCAGTTTAGACTGCGCAATGCTCGCTGCCACGGCTGCTGCCGCTGTATTTCCGACCTGCAGAGGCATCAGAGCATAGGACGACCACTTCGGATGGCCCCCCAGTTTACACGTGCGTCCGTCAGGACAGAAGCCGGTGAGGTAGTACGGGCAGATGGCCTTTCTTCGCACGTGTTTCTTTGGACATTCAGGGCCCAAGACACAAAAACCACGGTTGTCATAGTCTGGACACGGCGGCAGCTTGCTCTTGGGGTCGATGTGCAGGTAGAGACACTCCTCGCCATTGCTGCAGTACCCGTTCTTCAGGTAAAAGTTACATTCCGGCATTTTTCGGAGGTTGTATTCGTGGAGGAACTCGCAGTCTTCGCCCTTTTTGCACAGCCCACGCAGCCAGTGCTTGCACACCAGGCTCGTGAACCCACCCTCCCGGAACGGCGGCACCGCCTGTGACGCCGACGACACGTGCCGCTCCACGCATTTGGTCCCTAGAGGGCAATGGCCCGTTAGATATGCCTTGCAAATAGGGCGGTCTGCTGGCAATCCGTGCTGGTACGTCGTCTGCAGGAACTTTGTAAAGTTGAACACATAGCCTCTGTTCGAGTGCGCCAGCAGGCCGTCCGCCAGCTGCTTCACAGAGCCTTGTTGGACTGTTTCTGTCATGTTTTATCTGTAATACGGCTTTGCTCGACGCGTCCCATATCCATTACTAATGATGGATACATGAGTACGTTTGAGAGGCATGATGTCATACATTACTAATCGTGCCTTCAATCGGGATCATCAGTGCTGGAAGTTTCCGTCTTTTTGGTCTTTTTCAAACCATCACTTGTTTGGCTCTTTCCCAAATCTTGACATAGTGAGTATGTGAGACCGTCAAAATCCGAACTCTCCACCATGCAAATCCTATAACTTTTTCCACGCATCCTGGAGGTGTTAAGCATTCTTCCGTACACAGCGTTTGTGATGTCGCCAACGGCCGACAAGCTCCATGTACTGGTTGATGGTGGAAAGGAAGGGATGCTAAGAAACTGGTTAGCAAGTATGTAGAACACCCTACACGTCTTCCGACCACTTCTCAGCAATTTCGGTCGCAGTAGGCATGTCCCTTTATATTCAATATTCAAGTACATAGACTAAACTATACTATCTTTAATGATTACAATGCCTCAGTTAGACTTTGTTCGCATTTCATCGTCATACTGCTGGTTGAAACATCACGTGAAGTCACCACTTTACAGATAGTACAATACATCTTCCACTTCCAGTGGATATTGTTATCCGTTTTGGACCGAGAAAAAAGGGACTGGGCCAACAGTTTCGCTCCCGTTCATTAGAATTTTTTAACTGCCATTCATTGCCATCACCTGGTTTTATTTTTATTCTAGAAAACAGCCCTGGTTGTTTAACAAGTAACACCAGTCTGTCTCAGGTCATCCAAGACAATCTCTTATAAACGTTCCGAGGCTCATCCAGAATCTTTAATTTCCATGAAAAAAAAATAAACGAAATGGAGGAAAAGGAAGACGTCCTTGGCGAAAACCCAACAGTAGATGGAGATTCTAGATTCCAAAATGATGGACGCCATGAAGACGTAGACCCGGTGGCTGCCAAAGTGATTGATTTTGCCAAATCCGCTTCCGAAAAGGAACAGTCCATGACGCTATTGGAAGGCGTCCGATTATACCCAAAGGCAGTCCTCTGGAGCATGCTCATCAGCACTTGCATTGTCATGGAAGGCTATGACATCTGCTTGATTAATAACTTTTATGCCTTTGATCAATTCAATAAAAAATATGGAACAAAATTGCCCAACAATGACTGGGAAGTATCTGCTCCATGGCAAAGCGGCCTTAGCAATGGTGCCAATTGTGGCGAACTGATTGGTCTTTTGCTCAATGGCTGGATCTCAGAACGGTTTGGCTATCGATACACAGTCATGGGCTGTTTAATCAGTCTTACCGGGCTGATTGCCATCTTCTTCACAGCCAAAAATACAGCGGCATTGCTCGTCGGTGAGATTCTCTGTGGCATACCATGGGGCATCTTCCAAACCCTTACAGTTACCTATGCTTCGGAAGTCTGTCCTGTCGCATTGCGAGGCCATTTGACAACATATGTCAATGCATGCTGGGGCATTGGGCAATTTATAGGCATCGCCGTTATCCTTGGCGTTCTGGACCGCACAGATCAATGGGCATATCGTCTGCCGTATGCCCTGCAGTGGATATGGCCTTTGCCACTAGCCATTGGCATCTTTTTCGCACCAGAATCACCGTGGTGGCTCGTCCGTCGTGGGCGTATTGATGACGCCAAAAAGGCACTAAGGCGATTGACGAGCCAAAAGAGGGCAAAGGAGGATGACTTTGATCCGGAAAAGACAATTGCCATGATGGTGCACACGACGGCCCTAGAAGCGGATGTAACGAAAAAGGCTACTTATTTTGACTGCTTTCGCGGGACGGATTTGCGTCGAACAGAAATTGTATGTGCTGTTTGGGCCATTCAAAACCTGAGCGGCAATTCTTTTAGCAATTACTCTACATACTTTTTAAAACAGGCTGGCTTGACACAGCGAAAATCGTATGGATTTGCCCTCGGCCAATACGGATTCAACATTGTCGGCGTCATTGGTGCTTGGTTCTTAATGGCGCGTGGCATTGGACGAAGAGCCCTATATTTATATGGTCTTTATGCTCTTTGTGTCCTTCTTTGCGTCCTTGGCTTTATTGGGCTCGTTCCGGATGCCCATCGCAATGAGGCCTCTATTGCAACGGGCTCGATCATGCTATGCTGGGCACTCTGCTACCAACTTTCTGTTGGCACTGTTGCCTACTCGCTCATTGCCGAATTATCGACCCGCAAACTGCAAATCAAGACGGTCGTTTTGGGACGCTCTTTATATATTATTGTGGGCATTATCAGCAGTGTTTTGACACCATACATGATTAACCCTAGCGCCTGGAATTGGAAGAATTATGCAGGCTTTTTCTGGGGAGGTATGTGTTTTCTCTGCATCATATATACATATTTCCGTGTTCCTGAGCCATCAGGGAGGTCATTTGCCGAGCTGGATGTCCTTTTTGAAAATGGCGTTAGTGCCCGTAAGTTTACTACTACAAAGGTGGATGTGTTTTCGCGTACGATGAATGCCGACGTCTTGCGAAATTATAAGGAACAGGGTAATATAGAACATGTGGATGTCTAGGATGATGTATCTCTTAGTATAGCGAAACACGACTTTAAGAAATTGCGCTCAAAGTAAATGCTGCATGGTTACTAGAATGAACAGACGGTGGGCATCAACTTACATGAGTCCGACAAAGGGCAGAGCCACAATGCCAATCTTTGCTAATTGCGTGACTTGAACGATGCCGTCCGAGGCGGGTGAAATGAGACGCCCTGTGGCTTGATGGGCCACGGCAGCAATGGCAATGGATACTGGACGGGGGAGTATGGATGACGGAGCTATTGTTTTACCAAAGTACTTGTCAATGAAGACTGCGGCCCAGACAATACGACACAACATGTTTATACAATTGGCCATAACGAGGCCCTGGGCACCCGCTTGCAAAACATGCAGACAAACATAGCCAGATGCGGCAAAAACGCACGAGAAGAGGGCCATCCAAAGGGACTGGCGGTATACCTGTAGCTCGGTTGAAACAGAGGCGACAAAAGCCTCGGAAATACCATTGAGGGCCAGGAGAGGGATATACCACATGTAGGCGGCCAGGGTCTCTGAAGCGCCAGAGCCGGACCATTGGGAGCCAGTGACGAGCCCGAGGAAAGGAATGGCGGCAGCTGGACCGATGGATAGAACAAAGAGGGAAAATATGGTGTAGGCCTTTACAACGGTTTGCAGGTGTGCTTTGGCTGTTACCACTTGGGATTTATCAGCCAAGGCTTGCGAAAAGTAGCCTCGACTGCTTTCTTCGATGGGCTGGAAGAGAAGACGAGCAGCGAGGCCACCGTAGTTGTTGGCTAGGGCATAGACGCCCTGGCTTGTAGTGGAAGAGAGAATGCCTACGAGAAGAGTGTCGCCCTGCGTCAAAATGTGTTTGACGATGCTCTGGACAGCCATGCTACTTGCTAGACGCATGGTAGGGCGGTCCAGAGGGGCTGGACGATAGAGCAAGGAGAAACCCTCCGTTCTAGCTACGGGGACAGCTTTTATGGTGTAGATGGAGAGGAGGACGGTGCTGTAGACAAGCTGACCCAAAGAAAAGGGCAGCACGCCAGCGTCTACCCTTTTTTGGGCGGCTAAGATGGCAGCAGCCAAAGTCGTGAAGCAACGGGCAATTGTTGCGGCAGATTCAGCAGACGCACGGGCGCCAAAGAGGAGACGCTGCTGCAGGACGACAAAGGCAGGCTCCGAGCAAAGCTCCACGACAGCAGCAGCCGTGTAGAGCGCCAGACTCGCTGTGAAAAAGGACGTTGACGTGACAGAAAGAGGCGCCGAAGCAACATAAAACCATCGCAGGACGGCAGCGACGGCCACGCCGACGGCAATGGAAAAGTACGCGAGATTTACGGAGCTCTGGGCGTTCTGCCTCTGCCGGTGGCCGCGCTGGACGGCAACACGGAGACTCTCCCGGGCAAAAAACAAAATTGACACATGATAGACCTCGAGTTGAGTGGCAACGCCAAGCAATGACGCCGTCAAGAAGCGCAACAGGACTTGGTTGGCGACAAATGTCAAGGCCCTCGATCCGATCTGGAGAACGACGAGCAGCGAGGCTCCATATAGGACCGTCTGTTGGCCCATTTGCTGCTTTCTTGCGAGGCGTTTTCAGTCTTCGTCTTCATGAACAGATACATGTCATGGTACAAGGCCGCTTAAAGTGGGGCGTATTGCCAGAACGTGTCAATCACCTCTTCTTTGGGGGTTTCATGGTCGAGATTTTTAGATCGACTAGGATCATGTAAAAAAATCCTGTTTACTTTGCCGCCGTGTGGTTCTTTTTTTAGGACGCCTGAGAATGCCCGGGCAAGCCTGCACATGAAAGGACGCTCTGTGAGAGGAAGAAAGCTTTGGACAAACAAAAAGAAGAATAGCCTTGGTTGTACATGCATGGAAGCTTTCTTGGGTGAATGCTTTCTTCTGTCAATCAATTACAGTTTGCAAAAGTCTGACAAGCAGGGTTGAGAACTCTGGAGCATTAGTATGTAGAAAAACTGTGCCACAAATGAATCCTTCCGTCTGTGGTGGTTCACGAAGTACGCGTTGTTTTGGTTCTAAATAAAGCCCAACCAGGCACCACTCCTCCTTTCAAGTTTTTCCTCATCATTCATAAGAGTATTTTCAGCATGTCCGAAAAAGTAGTCATGACGATGCCTCCCACGGCCCAGCAGCCCCCTCCACAGCAAATGTCCATGACAGTTCCACCCACAGGCGTCCCCGTCCAGACGGCGCATTCAGGCGAATGGAGCCAAGGCCTATGCGACTGCCATCCCGCCGGTACCTGTTTTTTGACGTGGTGCTGCTGCTCCTGCATCCGTATGTACTCGAACAATGAAAAGAGATGCAATAACTAACGCGAAATAGCGGTGGGCCGGGCAGACAGGGACATGAACAACCCTGGTGGAAGCGCAATGAACGGAGGCTGTGCCATTTACACTTGTCTCCAGATTCTCGGTGGCTTTGGCTTCTGGTACGTTCCAATCTATATAAAAAATGTGCACTGACAGTGTGCAGCTACGTCTGCAAACAGCGATCTGATCTCCGCGAGAGGCATGGTATCAAAGGCAGCGGATTCAAGGACTGCTGCGTGTCCTGCTGGTGTCCGTGCTGCGCAATCATCCAGAACGCCAACGAAGCCAAGGTGCGTCTCCAGGCATCGCCATCTGGGCCCGTCCAGCAGGGCTACCAGCCAACAGCCCCCATGTCGGCGCAGCCTCACTATAACATGGTCGCCCAGCCCATGCCGCCCCAGCAGGTGCACCAGCAAATGCCACCACAGCAGATGCAGCACCACCAGCAGGTGCCCATGACGGCCCCTCCAAACATGGCCCCCATTCACCAGTCGCCATATGGCCAGTAACTCTTTTTACTTTCCACTAGTTTACTTTGATACCAGTCTTAATACTACTTGTCTTCCTTTTTGTAACCTTGTAGTATGTACATGCGATGGCAGGCATTGTCGTCAAACTCACTTGCAGCGCAAAGGTGCCACAGAGTGGGGACGGCGCAAGCACAATGCAATGTGGGTCGAATAATGCTAGCTATAGGTAACACAAACGACGATAATACTAGAGGAGCGTTATTCTACCACTACACATGCACGCTTGTAACCTGCATTACATCACCACATTGCTGTCATCTTGATATTGTTAGCTAGAAGAATACCAAGTCTGGCAAACGACCAGAAACATTTTCAATCAGTGATTACCAAAAGAATTTCTATATAAACCAAGGGCCTCGTCCTGCTCTTCCATCTTCCCATCTCTTCTCCAACCATGTATATCCCCCGTGGCATGAGTCCCTCTGCCACCACGTCCGCTTTGCCCTCTGGCACAGACATGCCGGACTTCAACTACTATCCTCAGAAAAAGTCCCCTGGCCTCAACGCCCTCGAACAGTTTCTCTTTTGGTTTTTTTTGATCTCATCCATCTCTGCGGCCCTCTGGACGACGTACATCCTCCGTCGTCGCAAGCGTCGCCAAAGAGAAGCCGACGCACAGGCGGAGCGTCACCAGAAGCAGGCCATAGTCGAAAAGGTAATTGGCAAACGAGACCCAGACGAGTACAGTCTATCTTCACTGTGCCCTGAGAACGTGGCAACAGAGCCGGTATGAATATGAATTCTTCTATATAAAGTTGCGTGCTAATCATAGCCGACGCCTTTTGATATTTCTCGGGATCCACGGCATCCCATCGATGCATCCAAGATGTAATGTTTCTTCTTTTCTCTAAATCAAATAAAATACATATGCAATCAAGCTTCATTCAATGTTTCCCCGCAATATTTCCGACAACGGTAGTGGCAAATGAGGAAGCGTCGCCATGTGACAAGTTACAGACACAATCCCACAGTTGTGACAACGCTCCTCATAAGCCGAAGTGTATTTTCTTCGAGAAAAAATTTGGCATCGACGGATTCTATTGGCCGCGTCTCATCTTTTTGTCACCAGCTTCACAAAAGAAGTATAGCGCATGGCCCATTACAGCCAAGACGCAATGCAAAAAATCCTTTTTCGTACTGTCCATAGCTGGACCTTTTAAATCCTTGTCTCCCGGTTGTTTCCATCCAAAGCATGACAAGTTCTGTGTCCACAAACACTCATTGAAGCAACATTTCTTGACAACGAATGACCCTGGCGATTTTTCAAGCAGAGGACACCTGCCACAAAAACCATGACGAAACAGAGTCTACCGTTGAGCTCACGCAGACAACTCCTGACCAGGAGAAAAGTCAATGTTCTGTAAAGAGTCACTCTTCAGGGGGCTCTCTCGTTGGGTCAACAAAGAATGGCACAGAAAAGAGTTCTACGCCCTCCGAAGCCGGAACGGCCACGGGAACACACGGCACGCATGAATCCACCAATGAATCCACCAATGGACAGCCTTCTGTGGACATTTGGTTCCCCGAAGGTGGTCTCGAGGCATGGCTCGTCGTCTTTGGGGCATTCTGTGCTTTTCTCAATGTTTTCGGCCTCATCAACACGGCAGCCGTCTTTGAATCCTGGTTCTCTACGCACCAACTCGCCCATTACCCGGCCTCCACCATTGGATGGGTATTTAGCTTATACCTCTTCATTGTCTTTTTTGTTGGCATCCAGGTAGGCCCCATCTTTGACTGTTTCGGTCCGAGAATTCTCGTGGTCGTGGGCAGTGTTCTGTCCGTGGCAAGCGTCATGCTTCTCGGACTCTGCACGACCTATTACCAAATCATTCTCTGCTACTCTGTTCTGGGAGGCCTTGGAGGCGCTTTGTTAAACACACCGGCCTATGCCTGCATTGCCCATTTCTTCGAAACACGACGGGGTCTTGCCACGGGCGTTGCCACCACAGCAGGTGGCATTGGTGGCATTGTCTTTCCAATTCTCCTCCGGCAACTTCTCCCAAAGCTTGGGTTTGCCTGGTCTACGCGTATTCTAGCCTTTATCCTCTTGGCTCTCACCATCCCTGCCAATTTGTTCCTGCGCACACGTCTGCCTTTGCCTGGCGCAACCAAAGATGCAGAGCAGAACGGCACCCGTAAAACGTCGCAGTTTTCCTCCGTCTGGCCAGACTTGCGGATTTTCCGTGACACGCGCTATACTGTTGCCACTATAAGCATTTTCTTTATGGAATGGGGCATTTTTGTGCCTCTAACATTCATTGTATCTTATGCAAGTGCCCATGGCCAGAGCACAAGCCATTCGTACTTGATGCTTTCCTTGCTGAACGCAGGCTCCGTGCTCGGGCGTTTCCTGCCCGGCATGTGGGCCGATCGCCTTGGACGGTTCAATGTCATCATCGTAACTATTGGCCTCTCCTTTGCATCCGTCCTGGGGCTATGGCTTCCGGCCGGCCACTCTCAAGCCACGTTGACTGCATTTGCCGTCATCTTTGGCTTTGCCAGTGGTAGTAATCTCGGACTGGTAGCTGTGTGCCTAGGTCAGCTGTGCACGCCGAATGAATATGGTCGCTTCTACGCTACTGCGATGATGGTGGCAAGCTTTGGATCCCTCAGCAGCACCCCCATTGGCGGTGCTCTTTTGGGCAATGGAGAAGGTGAGGGTGGATGGCGGGCCCTCATCTTGTTTTCTGGCATTTCTTATGTCATTGCGGCTCTTTGTTTTATTGTGGCTCGTGTGATGGCGGTGGGCTATCGCCTCAATTCTGTATTTTAATACCTTCTACTTCTTATATATAATTAAGTTTTCTTTTCATCCTCTCCAACTGTGTACCCTCTGGCAATGCCGCTTCTACCCTCGTGCAGCTCCGTGCTCGTCTCTTCCTTGTCAAATTCGCTACCAAGACCCTGCCATGTCCGTGCAGACCGTAAATACTCTGCACCCGGACTGTACACACCGTTGATCATGGCGACTTCATTATCCTTGGAACGAACAGCCAGTGCAAACCCGGCGTTGGACGGCGCGCCTTCAATTTTCTTTGGTGGCCCCGCTGTCGTCCATCCATTGCTGTGCATGGGCCTGCTATTTGTAACGAGACGGCCCGTCTGAAAGTCGAATTGGGGAATGCTATGGTCTTCCAGATGAACATTTTCCATGGCCTGGTCCAAGCCTTCCACGGCGCCTTCGAGGCCGCCCCACCATCTTAGACCCCAGACACGCTTGTCGTCATCTGTCAAGGCAAGGTCCAGCTCAAAGGGCGTCACTATGGGCTTGTAAAAGTTGGAAACGTTCTCCACCAAGCTGCTTTCCCAACAGCCAGCAACAACCCAGCCGTCAATTTCAGCAAAGTTGGCGAGCTTGGCTTCATTGAGTTTGCCTACAACGATGAGATAGCTCTTTTTGCCAGCAAGAGCTATTCGCTTGCGCAGTGCAGATACCACTTGGAGATAGTGCTTCACCGAGAGCGTATTCACAAGGACGCCAATGACACTGGCCGTCGCCATGGACAGGACCTTTGCATAGCGGCGACCCAAAAGAGCATTTGTTCTTGGCAGCGAGAGATCCGACCCTTCGTCTTCTCCTGCTGGAAGGATGTAAAAGCTTTGCACACGCATGGAGAGAGCCAGGAGAAGAGACGTTGGCGGCTTTGAAATGTGGACAATGGTGTGTTCTCGTAAGTCAATCGAGACATCCTCGACGACGGATTCGGCCTTCAAAATCTCTCGATTGGGCAAACTCCCGAGAGGCCGATGGGCCACTCGTGTCGTTAGCATTGCGTAGCCTCGCTCTTGTGCTAACGATGCCACGGCGTCGACGTGGTCTTGGTAGGTTACGTCTGCCATCAGAATCAGCTTCCGGTCTGGTTTGAATTCGCGGCAAATGGCCTCTACGGCGACTTCATGGTTAAGCTCATGGTGCGTGAATACGTAGATGACGGGTATCCTGGTGGTTGGCGAGAGGCAGGACCGTCCATAGTGCACAACCACATCAGCATGGACATGTTCTGCCGCAACTTCATCGATGCAGCACGAGCTATACGATGTATCTGCCAAAATATAGACTTTTTCTGGCTGTCTGGAACCATCCACTTCGTAAGCTATCCGATAGAGAGAGTCCTGTAGGAGACGGAGCACACGGGGACCGTCTCGCAGCATATGGTCTGGGAATTGCAGGGCAATGCATCGATAACCCCTACGACGAATGTCTTGCACCGTCTTTTCGATTTCGTAGATGCTCAACAGCTCCTCTTCTTTCCGACGCGGCTGTTCTTCCGCGCAGTCTTCGTATTCCAGAAAGTCATGGTCGGGTGTCGCCAGAACAGGGGCACTTTGGAGTTCCATTTTGCTTTGATCAAAAAATTATTCAGAAAAAAAAACGACTTTTACCACTACGTCATATGTATCTCGCAATGTACCCGAGGGGCATTGGACGCATCAAGACATTGCAGTTTTCAGCATTCTCGAATAAAAGAATAGAAAGAGCTCCGAGCCATCCATTGGCAGCGAGGCGAAGGTATGCCTGTGGATAGACTAGGCTCACCAGGTGGACTGTTTCATGAACGCCATGGAGAAAAGTGGGTCCATGCATTAAAAGGGCGATACCCCCCTAATTGAGGCGGTTGAATTTCACAGAATGAACCGGGAAGAATTGTATGTCGTAGGGCAAAGGGAGTGTGGTTAATGATGCAGAGAAATTAGGGAGGCGAGGGATAAGTATTGGGAAGAACCGTCCATTCTTTGGGTGGTAAAGGAAAATGCTTCGCAAAGATTGAAAAAGAAGATTCATATTGTCTGGCAGCATTTATTTCTAGAGACAAACGAGCTCTATGAGACGCAGGACCTCCGTATTAAAACACTGGCCAGTTTCACTACGGCATTCTTGGATGAAGTGATGAAATTGATGGACAATGAAGGCAATCGAGAGGTTGTGTCCATGTGGAAACACGAGTTTCGTCGCTGTATGAAGTCTATGGGCAATTCTATAACGATTTATTTAGTTTCTGGAGATAACAAAAAGTCCACCGAAATTGGATTTAACAATGACTCCATCAACATTTTCCTATTTATGCCAAAGGACGAAGCCATTACCGTACCAGGACATACCACTAAGCAGTTCCGCAGAGACATTCTTTGCTATTTTAATCTTGCTGAGTCGCCCATAGTTGATTACAAGACTAGTATCGTTCCAGAATTAGTAGAGGAAGGTGTTAAAGTGGATAACCAGCAAGATGAAACGCAAGAGGCAGCGCAAGAGCTAAGCAAAGAGGCAAGCAAAGAGGCAAGCAAAGAGGCAAGCAAAGAGCCTACGCTAGAGGTGTCTGTAGAAGAAGCAAAAGACGTTCCTAAAGAAAGCGCTTCTAAGAAAGAAGAGACACCAGAAGAGCCTCCAAAGGAACCCGCGGTAAAGGTAGAAGAAGACGTGGTGGAAACTACCATGCCTGACCCGAAAGCACTACCGCCTCCTCATCTATTATTTCAGAAGCCACCATATACTCTTTTGGTTACAGATTATAATGCAAAAAAGGTTTCGGTTCAGGGAAGCCATAGCCAGTCCCTCCAGGCTATTGGCGAGTATTTTGAAATGCACTGCCAGCCCAATACCATGCTCGTGAACAATCCTCCAGCAGTGGCTGTTAAGTACAACCGGTGCTGTTGGGGCAAGGAGACAATGTACGACTCTGTCACTCTCTCATCGGAAAGCAACAAGGTCTACGAATTCAACCCGGCATTGGTCATGGCGTTCATACAAGGTGTGCTAGGGTATACGTTGGTTTCTAATGTGCAAGGTGTCTGGACATTTACAAGAACAAATCCATTTTAATTGAGTGATTCCTTTCGTCTCTTCTTGACCCAATCTCCTAATTCCTTCCAAATGTCCTCCTTTTCTTTTGGCCGCAGACTGGCCGCTAATCCGCTTGTACTACAAGCGACAAACACACGGGCGCCCTTCCAGTCTTTTTCTATGCCAAAATTACAGGCCTCGTCCTGCCATCCGTAGTGAAACGCTGGCTTTTCGCGCCCTTGCCGGGCCCGGACACGGACGACACTGTCCCAGATGCCTTTGCCCACGAGACACATGGCTTCGGGCTTCCATTGTCTCGCCTTTTCCTCCAAAAGAGACACGCCTGCGTCGAGTTCACTCGGTTTCAGCTCGGCCCCATTCCGTGTCGGACGAGCGACAATGTTGGTTAGTCCGAGACGGAATCTCTTGGGCAGCGTGGCGTCTTCCTCGGCCGTGCATCTCTCAGGAAGCACACCGCTGCTGTACATTAATTTCCAAAAGAGATTGGATGGATGGGCATAGGCATGGCCTTTGCGGGCCGTTTCAATGCCTGGGTTCAGGCCTACAAATAAAACAAGTAAATTGGCATCAAGGGCGTCTGGTAAAAGAGGGAGATGGGAGTACAGCTTTGCTTTTTTTTCTTTTACAGTCTTCTTGACCGCTTCCAATGGCTTTCTACGCGTTTTCATAGTGGGCAGGGGGTTTTCCTTATGTTTATACTGATCAAGAAGGCCTGAAAAGGATGGCAGAGCTTCCTCTTGATCAGACATGGTGAACGCAAAGGTTTATGCTGCCTGCTCATCACATATCAAGCCATTAACTCGTTCGTGGCGACCTGGAAGTAGGTCATAGGCAGGGAAAACTTCAAGTGCCAAGATTCATATTCCACACCGCCTTCAATTCTGCCTCGTGCTTTGCTACACCGCTTTATAATTCTTTCACATTGATTGAATCTCTAGTTGTCTTCATTAAATCTTCATTAGAGGTTGGAGATGCTCAAAGGATTCCTGGAAAATGAGGGGAAAACTGGGCGTCATTGAGTGCAAGTCATATGACCAAAAAGGTTTGAGCTTGACTGCAACTTGAAGACGCCAAAATGGCCATAAATGTCCCTTTATGGACCCCCACGAACTAGATCTTTTCTAAGATCTATGTTGAAAAGGGATAAAAGAAGTTGAAATGAATTTAAATTTAAATAAAATAAAAAGAATAATTGATAAAATGACGATAAAAAAACTCGAAAAAAATGGGGAGATGAAGCTTGAAAGATCTGGGCGTTTAATAATTGGAATACAAAAAGGATACACTAGTCGTCTGAGCTTTTTCTCTTGCTCAACATTCCTCTCATCATGCTCAACTGGTGTGTCCTCCTATGAAAAGAAGAAAAGATGAGAATGGCTCACGGATTAGGTACAAGGCCCGTCTTGCAGCCCGTCCTCTCTTGACCCAGAGCGTGACGACGGCTGTTCTCTTTGCCACGGGCGATATTACAGCCCAGCAGGTGGTTGAGAAACGTGGCGCCAAGGACCATGACATGATGCGAACAGGGCGAATGTTCCTCTACGGTGGCGCCATCTTTGGCCCAGCCGCTTCGACGTGGTTCGGCATTCTCCAACGCCACGTAGTCCTCAGCACGCCCCGACGCACAACGCTTGCTCGTGTGGCCATTGACCAGGGTGTGTTTGCGCCCACATTCATTGGCATTTTTTTGAGTAGCATGGCTGTCCTTGAGGGAGGCTCGCCCATGGAAAAGCTGGAAAAGAACTACTGGAACGCCCTGTCGGCCAACTACATGGTGTGGCCAGCCGTGCAAACCGTCAATTTTACCTTTGTGCCCCTCGAGCACCGCGTGCTCTTTGTCAACTTGATTTCCATTGCGTGGAACTGCTACCTGAGCTTCCTCAACAGCTCAAAATAGGATGGATGGACGGGGACATTGTTTCTTGGAAGCGAGGCGTTGTAAAAAAAAAGTGACTTTAATTTTTAATTATTTTTTTATAATGTAAATGGCATCAAATACTATCCAAAAAGAAGTGCGTGATCATTATAAATGTTCAGAAACAGACTTGCCTGAATAGCTTTCCAGGCCCTCGCCACCATAGCTGATCAACGGAGACACTTCAACACCATCCTTGGGAGCCGTGCCCTGGACAGCCGCTATCCAGCGAGCACCCTGCTGCATAATGTCACGCTTGCTGGTGTCTGGGTCGTCTTCCCCCTTGCCACGGGCATTCTTCAAGGGGGAGAATTCATCCTCGCGAAGTACCTCGAGACAGGCAAACTTGTCGAGTTGGAGACGTGGGAAGACGTCAAAGACAAACTGCTCAAGCTTCACGCCATTGGGCTTCTCAGGTTTGATGGCTTCGCCAGATGAAAGATCCATGTATGGAATCTTCTTGTGAGCCACGTGGTGAGGCAGTTCATTGGCCCATTGGGGAATGGTCTCGAGAAAGGCCGTGCTGTAGTAGTGATTCACAATATTGGCCGCCCGGAACTTGAGGACACCGGGCTGGGCAGGGTCCTCGGCATGGGCCGTAGCGTCATCAATTTCGCTGTATTCCACAACATCGGGACGCTTGTTCTTCTGGAGGATGAGACCGACAGATTCGGTGGCATTGCGTTTCCGCACCACCTTGGTGGCAATGTCTACATTTTTAGCAGCAGAGAAGCCGATAAAGATGGGATCAGCCACCTTGACAAGGCAGTTGTCGACACAGTACGCATGGACATGCTCAATGCCACGCTTCTTGATATCGGCGAGGATGCCACCGTTGACCACGGCATTGTAGATGCCGCCGTTTCCATCAGGGGCAACAGCAACACGGCCCTTGCTCTCCATAAGAATCTTCTTGTCGTTGGAAATGCAGGGGAGAACGCCCTGCTCAAAGAAGATTACGTTGTCGTTGGAGAGGCCAAAGAAGTTGTTCTCAACAAAGAACTTTTCGGTAGGGCCACGCGTGGGACCGCTGGTCATAATGTACCATGGGACCGTGGCATTCCTTCCGGCAAGCTGCTGGACCTTGCTTATACGCTCTGCCTGGATCTGGAAGAGGGACTTGTGGCTAGGAAGGCCAATATCAAAGCATCCCTTGGGGTCAGAGCTGCCAAGACGCGTGCCTTGGCCACCAGCCATAAGTACTACAGCAACCTTATTTTGAGAAATGAGGCCAAGGCCAGCCTTGTACCAGGCGTCCAACTTGGTCTGGTCTGCATCGAGAACACTGGCAGTGGATGAAGCAGGGAGGGGCTCCAGAACAGCAGGGCCAGAGTCCGTTTCGGGATGGGGGTCTAGGGCTTTGCTGGCAAGCCTATTGATCCGGAGGGGGTCAAATCCGGCGAGCTGCTGGAGGAGTTGGGCCTGCTCGTCTGCTGAAAGCTCATCGAACCATGTAAAGACATGGCCCTGCCCAGCTTGTGTGTATTTTTGACGGAGTTCGGCAGCACCAGACATTTTACCAAAAGACAATGGGAGAATACGAGAAAGAGAAAAGGCTAGCAGCAACAATTAAATACAAATGGGAGCTCCGCTGTGGATTGTTTCCAAATTTAGCAGCCCAAATTTCAAAAGCGTACTAGTGGGAGAAGGCTTTTTTTCTCCCGGACAAAACAGGGTTTGTCACTACAAGAAGGTCCGTAACGGCCAACTGGCAACAAAAAAGTCTGGGCAAAAGTCTGGCCTCTTTTTTTTTTTTTGTTTCATTGGGATTTCACTCAGCCGGCCCACATGGGTGGCTTTTGCTCTTGTATGATTGGGCATGGTTTGGCACCACATGCTGCAGAGTACAACCTCTTGATTATTCGACTTGGCAAATCCCCGCAAAAGAATTGGGACGTTGAATGTTTGTACTACTAGTACTATGTACACATCTCATAACTTCGGCAATGATGATCGATGGATCCCTGGCAGTTCATCACTGCAGACTATATTTGCCTTGCCCTCTATATAAATACAAAAGCGCCCCGTGCAATGCCATTCTCCATGCCGGCACGCAGCACCAAGCCACAGACTGCAGTGCTGCTTTTGCTTTTGTAGCCTAGTACTAGTCCTTTGGTGGCATCGTATCGATGCTTCCGCAGCCTCTGGTAGTGTCTGCATTCGGCAGCCTAAAAAATGGAAAAGTAAGATACATGTGAGGGCATGTCAAGACGCATGTGCGATGAGGCTTCTCTCCTTCATAGGACCATATAATACTGCCACAAGGCTTGTGTGTGGCTTGGAATACACCCCATGTCCACCATTCACCATGAAGATTCCGCTTTTGGGCTGTGGTGTGGCCATGATCCCATTGTGACGCAGCTTGGGCAAAGTACCCGAAGTGTGCATTTAGGGCAGCATTTTATTTTCCATTGGTAATGTGTCTAGATTGTTTTATAACGATGCATAAGCCCCCTCGCTTCTTTTTTGTCTCTTTTTTTGCAAACTGCACCGAACAGACATTTCACCATCTTTCAACATCCACCATATCTAAAAAATGAATTGCAACAGGCACTCTTCTGGCTCATATAGAGACGATTCATGGGGGAAACGGCCACTTCGGGACATTATTGATGAACTCGACCAGAGCGGCGGTCTCTACCACCACGGGGGGCCATACGATGCAACCCTTGCCTCGGTAAACGTGCACAAGGACCGCTCGCCTGTAGAGGCCGTGCGCGAGTCAAATAAAGAAGCCCTCCAGGCGACGCCCTTGCTCAACATCCGGGACTCGCTGGTTAAGCACGTCCCCCTCCAGGGGACGTCTTCTGTTGCCCCCAACGAGCCGGACATGTTTGGAAAGGTCCTCAAGTACACAGACGCCTGCGAAAAGCGACCAGTGTCCGTCGTGCAAGGCTACGGGCTGTTTGATATTGTACGTTTACGTTACATTATATAGCTGCTAACGGCAGGAAACACAGGACGAAGAGGAAGTCCCACTACATGTACATGGGGCGAAGGAGCGGCCGCAGAGGCACTCTCTCTTCACCAGCAAACGGCTAGTGGAGGCACTGCGGCGCCGCTTCAGCGTTGGACGACGGCAGTAGTCATCACGTGCACGTGATATAGAGATACCCAAATACAAGTAGCAGCTGACCCCGAAACAACGAAGTGAAATGAACACGTCCAGCGTCGAGGTGACTGGAGAATGAGAAATGTCATTGGTGCCGTATCATCCACAGGATGGCGGAGACATTGTGCTGTACGCCCCGCAAAGCGCCCTGGACGCGTGTCTGACTCTGCAGCCGCCATCAAAACGCAATTGTCGTCCACGACGTGCTCTCGCGGCGTCTGGAGCTCCGGGAACTGGCCGGTGAATGTCCGACGTGCCACCAGCCACTGCGGGGCCGACGCAGCGGCAACGGGAGCCGCGGACGAGGCCACAGCCCGCGACAAGACGATGGATTTGTCGATCCGGACTATTTCCGTCTGCTGAACGCCCAGTCCTTAGACGACGACATCCATGGACTGGCAGGCCCAGCAGCACGCCCATCGACACGCAGCGGACGCCCTCTGCCGGCACGGCCGGTTCTGTTGCCCGGCGCAGCACAAGGCACCCCCGTGGGTTCGATTAGTAAGCACGCCTTTAGCCAGGGCTACTTCGACACGTTTTTCGTTGAGGAGGGCGAGCTGGGGCGTGGCGGCAAGGGCGTGGTGCTGCTGGTGCGCCACGAGATCGATGGGTGCCAGCTGGGCCACTTTGCCTGCAAGAGGGTGCCTGTGGGAGACGATCACGACTGGCTGGAAAAGGTTTTGGTGGAGGTGGTCCTTCTGGCCAAGTTGTCGCATCCCAATCTGGTGTCGTACCGGCATGTGTGGCTGGAGAACGTCCAGCCGAGCCGGTTTGGGCCGGACATCGTCTGTGCCTTTATCCTGCAGCAGTATTGCAACGGGGGCGACCTCCATTCGTATATCATTGGGGAGCAGCCAAAAGAAGCCACGAAGGAACAGCTCAAGGAGCAGATGCGCCGTCGCTCGCGTGGAGAGGCAGAGCCACCCAAGCTGGAGGGGATGGCAAAGCGACTGTCCATTGAGGAGATCTACTCTCTCTTCAAGGACATTACGTCGGGTCTTGCGTATCTCCACGAGGCCAACTACATTCACCGGGATCTCAAGCCAAGCAACTGTCTTCTCCACAAGGAAGGCCGCATAATGTCGTGTCTCATCAGTGACTTTGGCGAAGTCCAGGCAAAGGACTCCATGCGAAGGTCCACGGGCACCACCGGAACACTCTCGTACTGTGCTCCCGAAGTCCTTTTGCGGGACCGGGAGACTGGCCAGTATGTCAATTTCACGGCAAAATCAGACGTCTTTTCGCTGGGCATGATTTTGTATTTTCTTTGCTTTGGCCACTTGCCCTATCAATACTCCAACTCTGTCAATGAGGAGTTGGAAGACTTTGACAAACTGAGACGGGAGATTTCTTCCTGGAAGGGATTCCAGTATGAAAGACGTGAGCGAACGGACCTCCCTCTGCAGCTCTACCATCTTTTGGCCTGGATGCTGGCTGCCCGTCCTGAAGACCGTCCTACCGCCAACGAAGTTTTGCTGAAAATCAAAGGCGACTCTATCCTCGGACGGTCCCCACGAGAGCCTCCACGGAACCATGTGTCCATGTCTATCTCCACAAGCCACCATCGTCTCGAGCAATCGCACGAACGCCGTCGCTCACGCGAAATGGAAGTCAGCGAGACGACGCGTCTCTTGATGCCCCCACAGCCGTCACAGCCCTTAGAAACAAGGCGAAGCAAAGACATTTCCGTCTTTTGCACTCGTCTCGTCTTTTTCTTTATCAAGATGGCATCCATGGTGAGGGCATGCTCTCCATACATGATCACGCCGAGTGTAGGGGCCGTTCTTTTGCTATTTGCGGCTCTTGACCTGGGGCTACCGACACAGTCGTTTAGTCTTTGGACGTGGTGGCTTTCGAGTCTACTTCTTTTGCTGCTTCATTTTATAGTCGTATGGGTTGGGCATGGTACAAAGTCGTTTTGCAATAGTGTCTAGATGTATATATATATCAAACTTTTTTACTTTTTACCAACTCAGCGAGAGGGATATTCTCGTCCGAATCATCGACCCCGTAGTCGTACAGTCGTTCCCCATCTGCATTGACCCAGTCCTTACGGCGATCTTCGTCGTCCGAGCTTCTTTCCTCTTCGTGGACAAGTCGCCTTCGTCGGAGATCAGCGTCCTGGCGAGCACGAAAAGCCGCCTTTTCGTCTTCCACGGTGTACCACTCCCGGCTCGTAGCAAATGGCGATTCAGATGTCCCGTCTTCGTAGATGAAAGCCCCCATATTGTGGTCTCTGGTGTGGGCATACCGTCGACGATGGGGATCCGGAGGCGGCCACATGCCCCGTTCTTGATTAAAGCCATTCTCGTGCCATTCCCAGCCCAGGCCACGGCCTGTAGGCGACACTGTGGGCCCGCCAGCCAGTGGGAAGAGCCAGAGAAGGACGTTGGATGTGCCCATGGCCTGGGACATGTTTTCAAAGAAGCCGATATCATAGGGAAACTCAACGTGTAGGATGGGCATTGTCCGGGCCTGGCCGGGCTCACCGTCTTCCCAAAAGGTGCCGTTGGCAGACGTAGACTTGAGTCGATCGATGACGGCTTCGTGGCGGTCCACCTCCCATCCTTCAATCATTGTTGTATTAAAAACCCACGAGTAGACGGCCGTATAGAGCATTATCAAGAGGGCCATGGAGGTGCCGCTCCAGACGATGACGAGAGCAGCCAAATGGGCGAGTTCGCCGAGAGAAGGCCCAAAATACGCAGGTAAATGGCGTTGGGCATAGAGAGAATAGAAACGCTGGAGCAGAAGGAAGCCAAGCATCCACAAGGAGACGTTGGTGAAGATGACGAAGCGTATAAAGTGTGGAAAGGTCTGCATGGACACGCAGTTCCCCGTCCACGGACAATGGTGGTCCATTTTTGGGATGCACCGAGCACAGTGGCGGCAGTGATGAGACCGTAGAGGCTTGGGAGAATCACATTTCTTACACCAGCGCTGTTCACTGGGGGCATGCGAGGAAGAGCCCGACGACGACATTGACAACCGCCGTTTCGTGGACACTCGTTCTTCAAATGTGTAGTGGCCTGGATCGACCGTAGAGGCTCGAAAGTAGGTGATCCAGAGACACAAAAGAAGACTATTAAAGATGATAGATTCCCGTGTCGAAAGGGGACCAGGTGCAAGATAAGATGCTTTGCTAAAGAGCCATTGCGAGCTGTAGCCAAGAAATAGAATATCCAAAGTAGCAAGCGGTATGGCCAGCCTCTGCATGCCCAGTTTGGCCGGGCCTGTTTGAAGAGAGCTCATCGAGGCACAGAAAAAAAAGAAAGGAATACGTTTCTGTCGGCGTCGTATTTCATAGCGCCAAATTTATCGCCGTCTTTATAAAGGCAAATAAGAGCGTTTTTTTTTACATTTACACCTTCATTTTTAAGCATGTCTCAGCGGTAGTATTCTTTTACTGCAAAGCATTCAGCTCATATTCGACGCATAATTATTTTTTTTAATAGAAAGAGTCCTATTTTATTTACAAAAGTTAAAACTGAAAAAAGCCTATATCATCATTCGTAAATATTGTCCCTGGGTCGAGCCAGTTGAAACTGTCCAGCACCATAGCAGCATTGGCCCCATTAGGCAAGGCTATGCCATTTTGTGCAGGCGTGATTGGCAGTCCAAGGGCCATGTTGTTCACCATTTCAATTTGCTGTTCTTTCTCATAGACAGGCGGCCACACCCCACCCATGTGCACAGCCTGTGGTGACTCTGTAGATGACGATGGTGCTGCGTCCTGGACATCGTTTCGTATCTGGGACACGAGTGTCTGGAAGAGACTGTCCATGCGGGCCGCCGATGCATATATGTCCCGCATATCATGGATGGCGGTCACCAGAATGTCTAGATGGGCTAAATAGGCCTTGCAGTCAATGCGGTTGTTTTTGTGGCATTCCACTGTGGCAATCAACGCAATGGCCGCCGTGCCAGCGTGCTGAACCGCTGATATGCTTAGCCGTTGCGACTCAAAAAGCCGCCGATGCTGCCAAAAGGCACGAGCAATACAGACGGCCTGTTGTGCACAGACACGGCGTGACAGCATGGTCCGGCTGTCGTTGATAAACTCCTGCTGACTGCCATGGTGGTCGTCCTCTAGATCCTCCAGCATAGAGCAGTACTTTGCCCACGGTCGATGGAGCATAATCCGCGTTGTATGGTACTGCTGATGTAGAAGAAAAAAGGGCATGCTTGCCGATTGGATGTTTTCCGGCTTCCAAGCGAGGCGGGAGGGCAGTCGACGGTACCAGTTTTGCAACTGGCGGTCAATGGTAATGACTTTCAGATAGGCGGCTTCTTCGGCTTCCAGTCGATCGAGTACTTTGGTGTCCTCATGACTAGCATCCATTTCGCTAAATCTCTCAATGACATATGATTTCCGGCACAGAGGGAACCCCCCATGGACATCGCTCAGTTCTTTTGTCTCGACCAGAGCGCTGGATAGTTCAAAAAGCTCAAAAATAGAGTCGTAGATCTCATCTTCCGCGTCTTCAGATAGTATTCTGGGTGCCCTCTTTTCGAGTACCGTGGCACCAACGTCCTGGCTCTTGATGCCGGTAGGACGTCCGAGATAAAGAGACCAGCTTTTGTCGATAATCATGACGGCTCGCATCGTCATGCGTCTGCAATGAAGCTCCATTGCGTCCATGTTCTGGATTTGGTAATCGACATGGAGGTCCAGATGCAGGCCCATGTCCAAGGCAAGACGGTTGGCCATGCCTGCATACATCCAGCCCGTCTTGTCACGACCGACGCCAAGCTCCAAATCGCTGAGTAAGAGAAGGCCCTGGACACTAGGCAGGCCGCCTGCTCGCTCGATTTCAATGTCGAGCATGTCCTTGGCCTCCTTGTGCAAGAGATTGTCCGCAGTCTTGCCCGGGCCATGGTCGTGCATGATGAGTTTCTGTATATCCATGCGATTGCGGTCGGCATAGCGAGCACCCATGGCCAGGATGGTGACGTGCAAAAAAGAGGAGTGGTATTTGGGGCTCGAGGTGTCTTTTGACAGGACAAAAGCAGACTTCTCGACGATGGGAAGATAGGCAGTGTTGTAGAGCATCCAGTAGCAGTCCATGAGGTAGTCGTGTGTCTCTGTGCCTATGCTCCGCATGATAAGAGCATATCTCCCAGTTTGCTCAACGGGCTCAAGAGCATCATGGTCCATATCATGGGATGACTCTGCATAGTAGAAGTGGCTATTGGCCGTCGGGCCATAGAATTTCAAATGGCCCGACAATTTATTGAGAGAGACATTTCCCTTGGTGGAAAGGAGTTTTTTAATAATGCTTCTCTGCGGAGGATAGAGGTTGCGGAAGATGGAGGTGCCTTGGATGATCGGAGAAGCATTTCTTTCTTGGACAGGGATTTCATTATTCAGAATCTGATCCTGATCGACAGAGAAACCGGCGACTTTTTCCGCTTCCACAGAGGCATGTCGGCTTTTGGGCGGTTGCGACGCCCCCGGAAAAGATACGCCATTTTTCACCAGCAGGCCTTCCAGCAGTTTTATTCGCTTAGACAGAGAAGAGAGATAAGCCTTTGATATCGGACGTCTCCGTTCATCGTCATTGCGAATAATACACTCGGCGTCCAATCGGCGGCAAAAAAGGCACTTAGACTCGCCCTTAGGCATAACACATCGTGTTCTGCGTTCTCGACAGGCCACGCAAGCCACCGAGGCCCGATTCCGCACGACTTTCTTACGTTCTGACGGGCATTCCATGGGCGGATTGATGGGGTTTTGGTTTTGTTTCTGGACTTCATCTCTGGCATGCCACGCTATACCTTATGCATACTAGTGTGCTACAACGCAACGAGATTAGTGTTGGTAATCTCTGCTCCAGACGTTCTCCCGAGTTGTGCTTTCGTAAGGAAAGCTTTCAAGACTTCAAGTAGAGGTCTATTATGAATATCGTACATATAAAACATGGCATGTCTCAATGAAACGGCAAGTCTCTCAAAATAAAGCTGTGGCTTGTCTTTTTATCTCTTATCCTTTGTCGCCAACGATGGTCCACATCAGAATACATTTTCAATGGAAAATTAAGGAAAAAATAAAAAAAAAGAAAAAAAGCATTCACCAAAGATAAGAAGGCTCTGTCGAGTATAAGTTGCTTCTTCCCCACAACGACAGTACTCCTTATACACGGGCTACATTCATTTCCATCTCGTTCCTCTGCAATATCCTAATAGTATGCGAGTCTTTTTATCTACTCTCCTTCTCTCCGTTGCCCAGCTCGTAACTGCCAAGCACCATGACTCTCCTCACAACTCCCATAAAATAGCTCCCAAGGTGATGATTGTCAGCTTGGTATGTCCTCTTCCTTAAATTTAACTTTGAGATCTAATGGCATAGTTTGACCCTGAAGCACAAGTATGGTATTCAAAACTGCCCAGCAGTGGCCTTGGCAACTTGCTTGATGTCAATATCACGGCACCAGGCCTTTCCATGCTCTTCCCCTATATCCACTGCGTCTCTGACTATTCCATTTGCCAAGTGACCACAGGAGAAGCTGAAATCAATGCTGCTTCGAGTGTCATGGCCGCGGCTCTTTCTCCCAAATTTGACTTTTCCAACACGTACTTTATGATTGCTGGCATTGCAGGCATAGACCCCCACCAGGGCTCTCTTGGAAGTGTTGCCTTGTCTCGCTATGCCGTTCAAGTGGCACAACAGTATGAGGTCGACGCACGAGAAATGCCAGATGGATGGCCCACGGGGTACTTTGGCTACTCAACAACAGGACCCCTTCAGTACCCTGGTCAATCCTACGGAACAGAGGTCTTTGAGCTCAACGAAAACCTCCGTGATATTGCCGTTTCTTTCGCATCTCGTGCCACTTTGTCCGCCGACCAGACCGCCGAGGCCTATGGTAGTCGTTACGAAGAAACATCTGCCCATGGCCCACCTGAAATCCTAAAGTGTGACACCGCCACAAGCGATGTATACTATACTGGGGAGATTCTTGGAGAGGCATTTTCCAATGTCATTACGCTCTGGACCAATGGAACAGGCGTCTACTGCATGACGGCCCAAGAGGATTCTGCAGTGCTTGAAGTTCTCGTTCGTCTTACTATTGAGGGGCTCGTTGACTTTTCACGAGTCCTTTTGATGCGGACAGGATCCGACTTTGACCGACCACCACCGGGCGTTTCTGCATTTGACAACCTCGTAAAAGTCAACCAGAATGGGTTTGGCATTGCCGTAGACAACATTTACAATGCAGGTGTAGAGATTGTCCAGGGCATCCTCCGCGGATGGGAAAAGACATTTAAAAAGGGTGTTTCAGCAGAAAACTATATTGGGGACATCTTTGGCAGTCTTGGGGGCGAGCCGGACTTTGGCCTGGGAAGCATAACGGATGGGCAAGGGTTTCAAGTGGCACAAGAGTAATTCCTACACTATACAAAAAATATATTATTTATTTTGTTCTAGCTTTGCACGATAAGCGCGCAAGTCTTCGGGCTGATGGCCGAGGACCACTGTAGAGTATTGATTAGTAGGCCGTTGGAGCAGCTTATAAAAAACGCACGTCGATCAAAGAGATAATACGATGTCACGAGGAGAATTGGCAGGGCCACAATGGCAGATGTCCATTTCCTTGAGGCTTCCTTGAACTCTGGCGTCTCTTTAATGTCTTTTAAAGGCTCTTTTGGCTTGGAATACTTCACTTTAGCTACGTTTTTATTCACCAATTGATCGGCAGACGCAGAATGTGTCCTGGCGGTGTCAGTGGATGGAGGAGCTGCTTGACGCCTCAATCGACGCAGTTCTGCCACGGCATCGTCATGTGAGCTAGAAAACGCCCTCACAAACAGGCGTATTCGTGGTCTTCGTAGCATCGTTAATGAAGTTATGAACGAAATCTCTGTGCAATATCGACGTCATTTGTACATAGTACATAATGTGTATCTGGCCAGGTTTCAAAGGTACATCAGATGTATTTCTACATAAATGCTTTAATTCCGACAATCGCCGATACGGCTACTAGCAATGGACGTACCATGTGGAGATGGTTCCACTTGGTAATTAGCTTGGCAGTGTCACCTTCCTTTCCGCCATTAGCCAATGCGTTAATCTTGCTGTTTGTCGGTGCCATAATGAGGAGAGTGTAAGGGACCATAGTCAGACCCAAGCCAGCAGAAAGAAGGGCACCAGCATATTTTTCAGGGTCATAGTAGTAAATATAGCCAAGCAAAGCCGCAGTGACCACGGAGACGCTAGGGAAGATGACTTTGCCCCGGTTGTAGGTGTCCCTCCATTGACGGGCCATCAGAACCGTGTCAGGGACCTCTAGAATGCGTGGAATTGTAAAGATACTGAGACTAAGATTTCCGCCAGCCGATGCTGCGCTGAGGAAGATGGCAGCTCCCTTGGCGATGCGCACTGACGTAGGTTCCAGTCCAATAAAGGAAGACATTGTGTAACAGATGAGCAGGAAAATAAATGAAAAGAGGGAGGCTTTTATATGTATGTCTCGTGAGACGCTATCGATGCGATTAGTAAGATATTGAATATTTGTCACATCCTTCTGATCATCGAACGAGCCTTCTTAAGTCCGATGAGCTGTTGGCGTAATATGTACATGTTTGAGTTAGGGATATGTAGCATAATGGACAAAGTACACTCTAGAGGGGAGCTTCATAGTTGCATTCAATCAAATCTCGTCAATTACCAAGGGTCCACTCTTTTGGCACCCACCATCCAATACACCACTTCTCGTGGGGCAAATATGCCAATAAACCGGTAGAGGTCTGCTCCAAGGCCAATTCGGAGCACGGGCTTTCTAAGAGATCCATCCAACACGTCAAAAACTGCATGGTGCAGGTCACGCGTGGAAGTACCACGAGTTCCCGGAAGAGATCGGCCACTTCCCAGCATGGACGCACATTGCGTGGCAAAGTTGGCGCCATACAGTTGTCGTTGCATGGGCGTCCATGAGCTCGCAATGCCCGTTGTGACAAATGACCGGCCAGTGATGCTCCGGTGTGCGGATATGCTCCGTGTGGGCGAAAACTTTGAGAAGTCAAAGACGCCAAGCTGGATATGCGTCACTGAAATGCCCAAGGGATGCAGTTCGCCCGAAAGAACGTCTGTGAAAGCCGTCAAGGCCGAGCATACCATGGCTTCCGGTGCATGGAAGGGGGGGTTCACGCAGGACATCAATGATGGCGTGCATACAAGGACCTTTGGTGGCGATGGTGCCTCTCTCCTCTTTTCTACAGAGCGAATAAATGGAATGCGGATAGCTTTGATCATGTCCAGGAATGACTGTTTCTCTCCACCTAGTGAAACATTGGCACGGCTTGTCAAAAGAGGCAAAAACAACTGCATCAATGCGATTGGCTGAAGCAAATGAGACTTGAACAAGTCGGCAAATGCCAATGAAGAAATGGCAGCAATAGGGGATACATCATAGTGAACGGCTGGGATGAGGACAAGACCAGTTAGCTGGAGGTGGTACGTCTTGGCCCCTGGGACAGGGCTGTATCGGGATGTCAAGAACTTCTCAAACTGCTCTAGAGCATTCTGTGATTGTAAAGGATCCATAGTGTCCACGAAAAGTGATTTTATATGGGATCGAGAGAGGCCCTGGACGATCTGTTCGTCCCGTGTCGATACACAGACAATGTAAACAATATATCCCCTGCTCTCGAGGTCCATGGCAACATCCTGCGTGATGGGAAGGCCTGGAGAAGACAAAATGAGGACGACTTCATAACGTCCGCCTTGGGAGGTCTTCCGGGCCCGTCGTCTCTTTTGTACAGCCATCTGACGCCGTACGGCCCTATACACGATGGTCCCAACAACACCGCCTACTACCCAGGCCAGAATCTTGTGCTGAACTATCCATTTATGCGTTTTTTCATACAAAGAAATGCTCGTCTCACTCAAAATAACTGGGGCTTGGTAGCGTAATAACCGTGCCTTGATCTGTTCAGGGACCCATGGCGTCACCAGCAGTTTATCACGGACAATCCCTCCAATCTGCTCCACGTGGCTATCAATGCTTCCTGCTGCTTCATTGATATATTCCACAGCTTCTTGAGAATATCGAACCACTTCGGATCTCACGGTACTTGTCGCCTCGTCGAGCTGTTATAAGCACACCCCTGTACCCTATCAACATACCATATCGACATACGGCCTCAAATCGTCCATGGACATTTTATTTCTTCAAATACTTTTTTTACGCTTAAACAATCTTTGTGATCTTTTTTTTCCGAAAAAATTTAGTGGATCATTGGGCAGCCATTAGGCACTGAGGTACCTGGGCGGGAACAAGTTGTAGCACCTAGTAGTGCCATCGGTGGCTTCGTATAGCGCCCTTTTCTTTCAATTCGTCAGACATCTTGCACTGCTCGCAGCGTCTGTACTGCCGAATGACTGGACCCAGCTCCAGCTCGGCACAGGTAGTGTCTTTGTCCTTGTGCAATGCACACTTTTCAATCGTGGGGGGCATTTTCTTAATCATTGTGCCATGCGTAAACTCACAGACCCAATCGCGGGCACAATAAAGCTCGTGGAGTGTCTCTGTGCACATTTTCAATTGGATTGGTGATGGTGTGTTTACAGAGATATCATACATTCCATTTCTAGATAGAATACAAACGATTCTCCAAGTAAACAAACAGCAAGAAAACCCTTCAAAGCCCTATATAGTATTGCCACTCCAGTCTATCGGCTGGCGGTCCACTATACTTCCGCTCTTCGAAAAGAGTCGCCTCTGCCCGGCCGTTGACAATGGCTCACACTCATCTGTTTCTCGAATGTAATATGCCCAGTCTGCCGTCTGGTCAAGCTCTGTCTGGGAAAAGCCATTTCCCATCCATGAAAATCGATTCCCTTCGTAGGTAATAATAAAGTCATCGAGACGGACCGAACGCATGGCTTCAATGTAGTGCAGCGTCGATCCTGGCCATAATGCAGTCACATTTCCTGGTCGGTTCGCATACCACGATCGACAGTTGTCTCCCCATACGGTCTTTTTCATAAAGCCATTTTTGAAGTCTATAAAGTCCCTTGTCGCTTCAAAACTAGGGGCAAAGGCGCTCATATTTGTCGTCTGAAACCGATCAATCCATTTGCAGATCCAATCAGTTTGTGCCTCAATGGCAGACAAGACAGGGCCATTACCCACTGGTGAATTTGGCCCAAGAAGCATGAGAAAGTTGGGCACACCGGGAGCAGCCACTCCCAGGTACGACTCTGGGTCCTCCTTTGACCATCTCTCTTTGAGATCATCCTTGGACGATATAATGGGAAACTTTGGGCAATACGAAGTGTCAAAGCCTGTTGCACAAACTAAAATATCGAGGTCAACTTTGGCGTTGTTAATGTCAAGACCAGTCTCTGTAATGGACTCGATTTGGCCAACAATAACCTCAACATTTGGCTTCACAAGTGATTCTAAATAGCCAATGCCAGGTGTTATTCGACGACAACCAAAGGCAAAGTCTGGGATTAGCGACTTGACGAGCCGTTCATCGTCCTTCATTTCTGATTCCATGTAAGACTTGATATAGCCGCCTGTTTCCAAGTTGACCTCTGAATTCTTCAAAAAGATGGAAAACTGGCTGCTTAATCCTGACTCAATATTCTTTCTATATGCTAGCAAAGACCCTGGTTTGCTGGAAAAGCTGTTCAGTTGGCTTTCCGTATACACAACCTGTGGAAGGCCACGGGATGGCGATATCCATGTTGGGTTCCGAATAAACGCAGTAACTTTCTGGCACCGTTGTCGAATCTCAGGCAACAATTGAATCGCAGAAGATCTAGAGATTAATAAATAAAATATATAGATGGACATACCCGTTGCCAATTATGCCAACATGTTTACCCTCAACGGATATATTGTGGTCCCAATTGGCTGTGTGAAGCAAAGTGCCCTTGAAAGTTTCAAGGCCTTTTATATTAGGCCACTTCCAGCGATTGAGAATGCCAGTAGCATTGATGAGGATATCGCAAGTATCATTGTCCACAGTACCACGTTTGAGGTTTCGGACTTGAACAAGCCATTGGCTGCGTTTCTCGTCCCATTCAGCCCTAATGACTTCATGTTCAAGACGTATATACTTTTTCAAACTGTACTTTTCTGCAAATTCAGTAAAGTAATCAAATATTTCATAGGATGGCGGATAGACCGAAGACCAGTTCAATTTAGGCTCAAAGCTCCAAGTATAATTATGTGCCGGGATATCGCATGCACAGCTACTTCGAGTCAGTGCTCTGTTAGTCTTCTTGAAGAAAAGGCTCACCCAGGGTATCTATTTTCCAGCCACGTCCCTCCAATATCTACATTCTTGTCATATACTGTCAAGGAATAATTTTGAAAGTGCTTCTGCAATTTATATGTCATCAGGAGTCCAGAAGCTCCCGCTCCGATGCATATAATGCGGACATGGCGCTCCGAATGTATTGGTGTCTCAAGACGGCTTGCAGCGGAACCATCAGGGACGGTAGCGGAAGGCATTGTCTCGTTCAAGAAAGAAAAAAAATACATGACACAGGCTTGGGAGAGGGAGTCTTTATACCCGTCTTCCATGGACATTCCCGAAGTCCATGATGAGATACGAGCAGTTTTATTACTTCATAGAAATATATTGAGCTTGCACTATCGGCTTTTTGTCCTTGTCGTGATCATCAAAGTACACATGGATACCAACAGACTACCAAGGCATGCCGAAGCCGAAGTGTGACATAGCGGAAAATAGAAACTGCTATCCCTTTGCCTTCCTATATAGAATCTGTTTCGGAATAGAGTGTACTTCCGATGCTGTGTGCCGGGACATGAAGTGCCTGTGCAACGTAGTTGTGGGACGTATCAATGAACGGTCATCACAAGGCATCTCTCTATAAAAAAGTCTTTTTTTAAACAATTTAATTTTTCGGACTTTTGTCCTGTATTAAGTAAAGGTTATTATTGTGCTGTAAATCCTCCATCTACTACCAAAGCCGTTCCTTGCATAAAACTGCTCATGGGAGAGGCTAAAAAGGCAATTCCATCAGCGGCCTCTTCGGAGGAGCACAGGCGTCGGAGCGGAGTTCGAGCCACGTCTCGTGCCAAGGGGGAGTCAGGGTTTGCCTCCATTGTGCTCCGGAGCAAAGGCGAGTCAACATAGCCAGGACATACGCAGTTTATGCGGATATTATGTGGTCCATACGCGTTTCCATCGCTTTTCGTCAGTCCCAGGACACCATGCTTGGCTGTCACATAGGCCGTGTGTGTCAAATCACCCCCTGTTCCCACAAGACTGTACATGGACGCAGTATTGATGATACGCCCCCGGCCGATACGAGGTCCGAGGTCTTCCTGCTCCATCATGCATGCAATCTCTGCACGCTGGCAGCGCCAAACACCATCCAGATTTGTATTGATAATCCGACGCCATTCCTCCTCTGGGACTTGGTGTGTCGGAAGCCCCGATCCCCCTATGCCAGCATTGTTCACTGCAATATCCAGGCGTCCAAACTCACCAATGACGGCCTTGATAGCTTTTTCAACATCTTCATTCTCCTGAACATTTGACTTTAGGCGTAAAATCTTTACATTGGGAAATTCTTCTTTTATTTCCTCGCATGTTTTGTTTAAATTATCGAAATCAATATCCGCCAAGGCTAAATTGCTGATTCCGTAGCGACAAAAGGTCTTTGCCGTCTCCTTTCCAATGCCCGAAGCAGCGCCGGTAATAAAGGCTGTCCCTGATAGAAATTTTTGCATCTTGAACGAATAATCGAGAGAGAGAAAGCTTAACCTCTCATCCCCGAGCTGCACATGTGGCTAAAAAAGCTAAGGATCGGCATCTCGCCTTCCTTTTACTTGAGACATTTTTGTGCACTCCCTTGCAAGGTGGAATGTGAGGCCCATCGCCAAATGGGCACGGTTTTGTAGAGTTGATAGAGGCAAATTATTGTATTGGTATTAAAAGCAATATCTGGTATAAAATATAAAATGGCATCTCGAATGTAAGAGGAATGATGATACATCGGAGTGGCTTTTCGAACTTGAAATAAAAGTCTCTGAAGTCGGGAGCTTACATGTAAAGAACGCCGACAAGGAGCAGCAATGGTGCGACGCCATACGAGGCAATCGTTTTGATACCCGAACTGACAACCACGCTAGAAGGATCACTTGGAGAAGGAAGGCTTCCAGAAGCTGATGGCTTCGTCGACGGCTTCGTGCTTGAGCTAAATCTAGACCCAGATCCAGAGCTGGAACCAGTGCCTGCAGAGGCACCCGCAGTAGCACCAGCAGTGGCAGTAGCACCAGATCCACCATTAGAACCAGCACCAGCTCCGGCACCAGCCCCAGCGCCTGCACCAGCTCCAGAAGAACCAGAGCCCGCAGTGGCACTTGCATGTGCACTAGCAGTGACAGTAGCACCGGAGCCAGAGCAAGGGACGGTCAGCGTGGCTGTTATAGTACCCTCACCACATGTGGTGCAGGTGGCAGTGGTGACTGTAAAGCCTCCAGGAATCTCGCCAGACGTGTAGGAGCAAGGGGATGAGTTGCAAGTTTTCGTAACTGTATACGTTTCTTGGGTAAGACCGCTGGGGCAAAGGGTCTGGTAGACTGTCTCATAAACAGTCGTTGTGACCTCACCCTCTGATCCTGCTGTGATGGTAACAGTCTCTGATGGCGGAAGATGGACCGTGACAGTGGGAAGAGTGGTCGTCAGAACACAAGATGAGGGGGCAGAGGGAGATGTAGAGAGAGTCGGCGTTGTGGCCGGTGATGTGGATGGTGAGGTCGATGATAAAGGGGGCAGTATTGAAGGAGATGGGTTGGGCGAGCCACCGGATCCAGCAGAAGCAACCGCTGAAGCAGCAGCAGAGGCTCCAGACTCATTTGAGCCGGCATTTGCACCAGCATTGGCAGAAGAGTCAGCACTGGAGGAGCCATCGCCACCAGATGAGGCACTGGCAGAGGAGTTGGCAGAAGCATTGGAAGAGCCATCACTATTGGCACTAGCAGAGGCACCCGAAGAGGCAGAAGCCGAGGAGCCAAATCCATTTGCCTCCGCATGAGCTTCAGATGAAGCACTCGCAGACGAGCCATCACGGGCCTGAAGAGCAGAGTTGTTGATGTTTACAACATTGTAGTTGAGTCTAGCTGAGGCGACGGCAGCAAGCGCAAGAAGGGTAACTTGGGAGGTCTTCATTTTGTTGTTTTTTGATGATTATGAAATCGATTGTGTTTGTTAAAGAGTGACTGAAGGTAGGTTGATGGAGCGAATGGCAGTTTGAATAAGAGTACACCCACTGAAGCGAGGTATGGAAGCAAATCTCAGAGTATGGGAGCTTGAGAAGTCAGCAAGCAAAAAAGGCAAGGAAGAGAGCTCATGCTTTTATATTATGAAAATATCAAAGAAGTTGAAATGTCTTTAAATTGCCCATATCATGTTTTGAAAGCAGTCTGATAACTCTTTGGGATGGTCGTTCGGATTCAGTTGCCAGGCTATCTTTACTTCATTCCTCTCAAACCTATGTGTGATAAAATGTAAAAAAATCTAAACAAGCAAGATATGTGAAAACGGAATGACGGGAGAAGTGAGTCAAGCAGAAATGGACATTGACATTTCTCGCTGCATGGGGAGATCTAGGCCTTCTCTAGGTTGAGTCTTTTGATCTTTACTCTAATAAGTGGATTGATGAATGACGATGTAGGTATGGAATGCAGACTTTAACCTTATTTGAAGTAGTGCACATGGCTTTCTTCACACATGACCACCTGAGATGAGCTCATATGAGATATCTCATGATATGCGTTCTGCAAGGGAACGAAGATATGGTCTCAATTCTTACTCTACAAACCTAGAACTTCTAGAGCTCATGTCTCTAAGAAATGAATGCAATGCCCTTACGCACATACGCATTCAGTAAGGAAGAACTATCCTTAGATGAGATTTTTTTTTTGAGCTAAGCTAGTGAAAGCATCATTAGACTCATCCATATCACGAGGCTGAAAGAAGAGCCTTTTTGATTTTTTTTCGGCTATGCAAATCGTTCTTTGTGCCTAATTGTCTACAAAAACCCGTCTTTGGTTCAATGAGCGTGGTGTCTAACACGTATGTAGACGATAGCTTTAGTCTAGTTGAAATTCTCTCCGCATTTTATTGTCCATAAGAAGGTACTATGACTATCAAGGAGAGATGAAGGGGTGCTTTGGAGCTAAATCATTGACTATGGTCATTTTTTAGTTTGCTCGGCATTCCGGATTAAGAATGGACGCGAAGAGCGTCCTGTCCTAGATAGACACTCGATTGAAAGATGGTGCTTTTGCCTTTACGAAACCAGGGAGTTGTTCTGCTTGTAGCTAGCCAGCCACATAGACCGAGACGACCACTTGAGAAGTATCCCTTCCTGTTTCGGCAAATATACCAAAAGATTCGAGAGAACAGTAACTTTTTTTTGCTTCATGCTTTTTGTAGTACCTTTATAATTCATCTTTTACTACAAGAATTCTGTGTATGCCCAATGGAAGCATGCAACTTAGACTGCAATGCTTAAAAAACCTTGGAACGAAGGGCGCTTACGCCGTGCATAATATATATGAAAACATTCGACAGAAATATATGACAGCAATGGAGACTAACTGTAGAGGGCGGAAGAATGGAAGGGATATTGTCTTCTTGGTCTATCAAAGTTTGTGAAGCCAAACTGGACATCGTGTAAAATGATTGGCTAGATGTAAGGCGGACCCACTGTAATAGTTTTTCAACATTCCAAGCATCGCAGCTGTGATCTTTCCAGACATTTTTTCAGTGTCCCAAGACATTTGTCTTTTATTTGATCATTTTTCTACCACAGAAAAAATGAATGCAACCAATTTTCTACATTTCGTAGAATATTGCCTGTGGAGCCATGGACACCTCAAGTCTAGGCTTTACCAACGGCATGCATGCGTTTGGAAACGACGACTTTGATGACAACTACCATCGCCCTTGGAGGTTTTATTTATCCCCATCGTCTCAAGATGATATATATCGTGACCTTTCTCCCATCTTTTCTTCTTTTTCTTCATCCACTTGGACCAGCATTGGATCTCGCAAGAAATCTCTCGTTCTTACCATCGTCTTTTTTGCCAAAATTATAGCAACCTTTTTTGCCACTACACTCTTTTTTACTTATACAATAACCTACCTAATTCTAATTCCTCCTTTTTAACATGGGTTTCCGTGGAATACTTGCTGCTTCGGCACTGATGGCGGCATCTCGAGCCTCTGCCACGCCACTTTCTTTCCCAAAGATGTTTGCTCGTGCTGATACCTGCCCAAGCCCTACTAGTATCCAGCCAGTCGAAATCATTGGCACCACCCCCGTTGTCGTTGATATCTGGGCGAGCACCAACACAGTCCTTGTCATTGACAAGACGATCGTCATTGAGGTGACCAACGCTCCTACTCATCTCGTGTCCACTGTTACATCGCTCTCTACTGGGACCACCACGAAAACAATTACCCCGTATGTATTAACGACTTGCAATCAATTTAGGTGCTAATATTTCAGAGCAAGCACCCCCTTGTCTGGCACATATACCACAATCACGGGCTGCTGGACCGGATCATCCACAATCACTGCCACCATCCCCCCAAATAGTGGTGATGCTACTGGGACCGTTATCATTGAGACACCTCAGTCGTCAACACCTTCATTTACGGGACCATACACAACCATTACTGTTCCAACACCTGGAACTGGAACCCCTGGTACAGTTACTGTCCCTCCTTCTGGTGGTGACGCTACCGGAACGGTTATTGTCGAGACGCCTCAATCGTCAACACCTTCATTTACGGGACCATACACAACCATTACTGTTCCAACACCTGGAACTGGAACCCCTGGTACAGTTACTGTCCCTCCTTCTGGTGGTGACGCTACCGGAACGGTTATTGTCGAGACGCCTCAATCGTCAACACCTTCATTTACGGGACCATACACAACCATTACTGTTCCAACACCTGGAACTGGAACCCCTGGTACAGTTACTGTCCCTCCTTCTGGTGGTGACGCTACCGGAACGGTTATTGTCGAGACGCCTCAATCGTCAACACCTTCATTTACGGGACCATACACAACCATTACTGTTCCAACACCTGGAACTGGAACCCCTGGTACAGTTACTGTCCCTCCTTCTGGTGGTGACGCTACCGGAACGGTTATTGTCGAGACGCCTCAATCGTCAACACCTCCATTCACGGGACCATTCACGACAATTACTGTCCCGGCGTCTGGTACCGGTACTCCTGGAACAGTTACCCTCCCTCCTTCCAGTGGTGACTCGACGGGAACAGTTATTATTCAAACACCCCCAGTGAGCTCCTCTTCTGCCATTTCTGTTCCTGTAGGCTCTGCTCCTGTCTCGAGCACCCCTGCAAGCACACCTGCTGGTTCCACTCCTGCCTCTAACACGCCTGCTAGCTCCACACCCTCAGGTTCTACGCCCGCTTCCAGCCCACCTGCTGGCTCAACTGCTGCGTCGAGCTCACCTGCATCAAATGTTCCAGCTTCTAGTACGCCTGCATCCAGCACGCCTGCTAGCTCTGATCCTGCGTCGAGCTCTCCTGCTTCTAGCACACCAGCAAGCTCCTCTCCTGCTAGCTCTTCTCCTGCCTCAAGCTCCCCTGCTTCCAGCACACCGGCTAGCTCTACGCCTGCGTCGAGCTCTCCTGCCTCAAGCTCCCCTGCTTCCAGCACACCAGCTAGCTCTACGCCTGCGTCGAGCTCTCCTGCCTCAAGCTCCCCTGCTTCCAGCACACCTGCTAGTTCTTCACCTGCTTCAAGCTCCGCTGCCTCCAGCACGCCGGCTTCTTCTACAGCCGCAAGCAGCTCTGCTCCCCTCTCAAGTGCTCCTTCGTCAGTGCCTACGTCCGCTTCTAGCTCTACGACAAGCTCTTCCACTAGCTGCTTCACCACAATTACCAGTGTTGCTTCTGCTACGGCCTCTGTCTGTGCTACGGCTTTGCCCACTGCCTGTTCCAACTTGAGCTCGCTCAGTGGTCTCGCCCTTGTCCCAGCCATTGCCACCTGTACCGCCCAGCTCGGAGCCTTTGGTGCTGGCAACCTCGCCACCTGTCTGACTTCCAACGTCAGTCCCTTCACGGCTGGTAGCACGATTGTCGACTGTCTCAAGAACGCCCTCAGTGGCACCTGTATCAGTGCCCTCCCCAAGCAATGTGCTGACATGGCCACCCACACTGGTCTCGACCTCGTCGCTGACTTGCCCCTATGTACTGCCCAGCTCGGACCTTTTGCTGTCGGTGGCGTGTCTGTCTGCCTGTCCCAGTCATCCATTAGCGTTTCTTCTCTCGGAACGACCGTGGTGTCTTGCTTGGAGAAGGCCCTCAACCTCCCCAAGCCCACTGTCACAACATCTGTCCAACCCATTGCTTGCCCTGTCCCTGGAAAGTGTGCCGTTACCCTGCCCCCATCCTGCCAGAATCTTGCCGGCCAGAAGGGTCTCGGTATTACCGTCAACATGGCAGCCTGCACGGCCAACCTTGGTGTCTTTGCTGTTGGCAATGTCTTGTCGTGCTTGTCCACTGGTGTTCTCACCACGGCCAGCACGGGTGATTCTGTCATTAGCTGTCTCCAGAATGCCCTTTCTGCGTCTTGCCCAACCACTCTTCCTTCTGCTTGCACAAAGCTCAAGTCCGATGTTGGTAGTGCCGCCCTCTTGATTGACATTCCCCTCTGTGTTGCCGCCCTCGGACCCTATGCTGGTGGAAAGGCGGCCACTTGCTTGACCACGTCTGGTCTTTCGTCTTCGACCCCAGGCTCCGGCATTGTCGATTGTTTAGGCACTGCCCTGGGCTTGACCGTCTAAACAGCATCCATCTTTATCAAAAAGACTACCATTACATTTTTTTAGTATACCTTTTCTTAATAATTCAAATCATCAATTCTGCCATTTCTACACTCGCTTGAAAAAATAAATGTATGCAAACTTCTTCATCTCTTCCACGTCTCCCGCCTCCACAACCTTTTCATCGTTAAACAACACCCACACTGGCTTCTCTGTACCTTCCACTGTCTTTCGAATGAATGCAACATAATGACCAACATGGATACTGGTCCCTTTGTGGCATACTATGCTTTGCAGCTGATACTTGGCAGGGCGGTCACTCGTCCCAGCAGGTGATTTATCCACAGGGGCGTCTTGCTCGCCCTCCCCCTCTTCTGTAGCTTCTGGATGGTCGAACAGCCACCTCATGGCTCTCTCTATATAGCCATCAGCCTTGAAAAGAGCCTTCTTTGCTAGTCCGGCAGAAAAGCCTATGTCTCCCAGCAACTCAATCTTTTGAAGATCATCTTTGCTGTTGCCAGTAAATGGTTTAATGACAAAAGGTTCATCAATGTCAACATCATCCATGTGCGCCATAAGCCAATCCATGGCTGCATTGAGATCGGAATTTCCCGAGGCATGAAGGGCCTTTTCACTCCGGAGTCGAGAGATTCCTATAGACTCAAGCTGCGCAATAAGATCAGCATTGGCAACAAAGGCGGGTGTTGTGGCCTTGACCTCGTCTGGAAGAAGCTCTTCATTCGGTAGAGGTCCCGACGAGAGATAGTCATCCATACTGAACGCGTCGTCACCGACAATAACTGGGACATCTACCTTTGTAGGAACCCAGTTAATATAGGCCATTTTACTAGCATTTACAATAAGAACTCTAGGAAGTGTCCGGAAGAGGAAGCTCTTTGTGAATGCATTGCTGTCGCAGACGGGACACGTTAGCTCCACAGGAACACCCGCAGTGAAGCTGTCAAGGCATTGCTTCAGCGTAACGGTCTTGTATTCGTCCGAATCGTCCTGTTTTTCCATGGGAACATGGACGAGGATGCTATCGCTTTTTTCACATGAATAGCGAACACGTTTACAGCCGTTGCACTGCAGTTTCTGCTCAAGCTCAAACCGAAACTGCGTAGTAGGGTCTGTTTTCGATCCACTGTGTTTGGAACGCGTGATAAGCTTTATGAGATGCAGCAGCAGCTCAAAGGCATCCTGCTGTCGCATCGTGGAGAACTCGTCATGGCCACGGCCCACGAGATGCTTCAGCATAGACGGGGTAAGGCCCTTTTGGTGGGGACTACTCACGTCTGGCCTAGAGTAGCGGCCTGAAAGCAGCCCGTCGCCCACTTTGCAGAGCTGGACGTCCAGATCTTCGGCAGGATTGTCAGTAATGTCTTTGCTAAGTTGTCCGTATCGCTCTGCAAAGGCCGGAAAGTCATAGAGACACTGCAGAATACTGGCTAGATAGCAGCTGTTGCCGAGGTTCTTAAGGCCAGTGAGGCCAGGGCCAAAGAGAGGCTTCAGTTCCTTTCCATCCTCGGATGTCATGGTAAATTCCCACTTTATATTTTGCTCAATTTGCATTTCCACCAGGCTCTTTTCCGTTTTTTGACGGTGTGCCAGGAGGATGCCCCAGTGCGCTAGATGGTCGCCAAGACTCTCATCGACGCGTTCCTCGTCGCATTTATAGCAGTACACGTCTGCATGGCCCTCGGGTGTAATTGAGCCAAGTTTGACGGCCACATGATGTCCGCTATTCGTGGCGTGTTCTAGGCCATGCGAGTGCCCTCCTACACCCCCAAACTGTGCTCGTCCACAGCCTAGATTGCCACACTGCAGACAGAGCCACAGATTCTCCTTGAGGCCACAGCCAGCACTGCACTCGCCCAGATCCTGGGACGCAATCGTCCGTTTCTCTTCTTGTTGCAGCGTCAAAATGTGCTCGCACGACACCATTTCTTGCTCCCATGCCTTGATCTCCTGCTGGCGCGAAGAAGCATTCGCCTGGAGCACTTTTTCGATCATCGGCGCCAGTTTGGCATCGTTTTTGTCCAAATCACGGACACAGAGCAGACATCTCGGTATCACAACAGTGTCGTAGAGGTCTGCCTCGGTCTTCTCGATAATGGCAAGCTTCGTCATCTTTTTAGGGGGCTCATCACGCTCCACAACCTTGGGTAACCTCTTGATGTTCACGACCAAAGGATGGTCTTTTACGGCGCAATGGACAGCGCTGTGCTGCTGCAAGCCTGCACAGCCGCCGTTGAAGCACTGCAGGCACACATCCAGGCCCGCAGAATCGTCCTGTACGCATTAATACACAGTAAAAGCAGAGTAACAAGACACACAATCGAATCAAAACATTGCGTGCAATCCTCGCGATACACGGCCTGGGTGGCTGTGGGCGGTCGTAGCTCTGCTGTTAGCTAATTCGTGCACAAACAGAGACATACCAATAGACTCTACGTGTGGACAGGCCATTGTTCTCCAGACGTTGCTCTTAGATTTGTTCTCTCCTGAGTCCTAAACTCCTGACAACAGATCGGCCTCAACCATTGCGGGGTAGGTAGGTACGGCGGTACGCTGATGTCAGCACAAGCATACTCCAGCGACTGTGATACAATTTTTGTCCCAACTGGCGGGACTGTAACTGCTGATGATCTTGATTGTCCTGCCCTGACGCGTACCTGATACCCGCCTGTCCTTATCTAATCTCTCCCACGTGACCTCCACGGCCCTCTACCAGCTCCTACACGTGACCTCCTAGCCCCTACCATGCACAATTTTGCTCATATGTGTGATACATGCTCGTATACGGTGCTGGCACGTTGTACAGTTCTTGACAAAAATAGTACTAGATGCTTCATGTAGTCTTCCCTTTATAAATAAACTTATTCATCATTGTGTATCCCCAATAACGGTGCGTGTGTGCCATGGAAGCCCAGTGCCACCGCAAAATCAATCTCTGCAGAGCCCTCCTCGCGCATTGTCCTTGCGTCGAGGCAGAGGAGATAGCTCTTCTTTTCCTTTCCATTCAATACAACCGTCAGAATTACACCGTCATCCTCTGCTCCCCCCCCTGGCCTCGGTACAAAAATACCCTCGCCAGGCGTGTGTCCATAGGGCCCCGTCCACACCAATGCCTCCTTTGTCACCGTGTCTGTCCTGCAAAGGGCATCCGACAGCGTCGAAAGCCCCCTGTTGATAAGACTATAAACATACCGGTGTCTCCGTGTTGCATATCGCGGGTTAATCGTCGGCAGCTCTCCAGCATGTGGTCCACGTATTGCCCATAGACGCGTCGCCTTACGGATCCTACCGTCCTTGAACATAGGTACTTGTAAGCAATACCGTGCCAATCTGGGGTTCACATTACTGGCCCTGTCTGGGTCTCGGAAGAATTCTTGAGCAGCTCCGTCCCGGTTGAGTAGTACATCGTAGTAAAACCCGTACACAATGTCCGTATTGGCATATTCCACCACATCACAATACACATGCAGCATCTTTTCACCATCCTTCTCGTCATATTCCTCAAAGGCATTGGCCGTATGAAAAAAAAAGCCAGCAGGACTCGTGTATTCGGCAACAAGCCCTCTGTGCGCCTCCGTTCTGTCAATGACGAGCCAGTGCTTTTTCTGATTCTCATCAAAAGCCTCCAGTCCCTCAATCACATTATTTTTCCAAACCATCTTGAGCCCATTATGGGCTACATGCGTAGATGGAATGCACAATACAACAAAGCTCTTTGTCAGAAAAAAGGAGTGTATGTAGGCAGCACGGACTCCCCCGCCTTGGCCACTGCATGGAATGACGGCAAGAATATCCGTTGTCCCTGTTGTTGCCGATACGCAAAAGATACGGTACACTGGTGACGCACCCAGCTCGAGGTTAAAGTTGTAGACATCCCCCGTACACGGATCCCGCTGTGCATGGGATGCTGACATCGGACCCTTGAGATCAGGATGCAAACAATGCTGTGTCGCTGTACCAATTGGCTCGAGGGTGTCTGGATCAACGGCGCGCATTATATTAGCATCAGTTGTCATCCAAACATTCGATGGTAGTCCTGACCGGTGGCCCAGTGTCGTGGGAAACGACGAGGCAGAGGTTCGCGATGATACGGGAGACAGCGGTGTCGCCGAACATGTCGTGGAGACGGACGATATCGACGACAAGCTAGCTTGGCCAATGTCTTCATGGGGGCTTTCTTCGTTGGAGTCTTCCTGTGTATAGGACCGCATTACTTGGACTCCCGGCAGGTTAGTAAAGACGACAACATCTATATTATCGGCATTGCTGAGACGATGGCTTGGACGGCCGACAATGGAGCGAAAGGTGGCCATAAACTTGCTCAACAAACCCATACACGGGTCATTTCGTTGTCCAAAACTAAAGAATCGGTTGATCCCATACTGCTGTATAGCGTTTCGACGATTTTCTGATTGACGACGCGAGGTATAGTATACTCGAACCCGATCACCGTTATCAATAATGGAGAACCTGTGGGAATGTGCTAGTCCATCAAACCAATGGCTTATTTTCTGGTCATCATTGGAGTTGGATGACCCATGCACAATCTCTTGGCCAGGACCGGCACGGTAAAGGTGTCCTGATGCCCACCCGGGAATTGTACCTTTGACTTTCAGCTCGATAGGGCCTTTCTCTTCGGTCAATCCTTCAAACTATCTATTAGTAAGTAAATAAAGGCCATAATCTATACATACACCTGCCTCATTGGGCCATTCTAAAAAAGCTTCGCTTGCGATGGCCGTCAAGTATGCGTCACGATCCAAAAGTTCGTGCTCTAGACCCCTGGTCATTGTCCTTGCTTCCGTGACGGAGGTTTCCATGGGAAAAATAGTGAAGTGCGGGATTTTAAAAAAAAATAAAGGTAAGACAATGGAGGGTATTGAATGATGTATGGAAGAGAAATGAATTTGTTTTGTTTAGTGGTGCGGATGGTGGGTTGATGGGATAAGATCATCCTTTATAACGGTAGGCAATTTTATTCTATTTGATCTCTTTTATCAATTTCTTTCTTTCTGCGTTACTTTGCAAACTGCTAGGTAGGCGAAGCGAGCCATCCTGGCTTTGCTATGCGGCGATGTACTGCGGTGCTCTTGCGCATGTCCCAAGTGCATAAACGGCACAGAACAATTTTAATACGGCAATACAACACGCCACATACGGGAGCCTGCATTGAAAAAATTGATGCAAACAATCAAAACCGACCCTATGACACTACCAAAGAGGGGAACTATTTAAAAAAAAGAATTATCTGGAGACAAACAATTGCCATTATCATGCATTAATCATTTCGAAGGAAGAAGAAAATAAGCAACAAGCGAGGTCACATCCATAAGAATAAAAGAATGAATGAAATGCACTGCCATGATAGAAAATTTCTTGACATGTTTTATCGTTTATGGTGGACCAATGGCAGGATTAACCAAAAAAGAAAGAAAATAGGTTTGTAGAACATGAACGTATGCATGAAAAGCGTCTTTCCTGAACCCAAGACAGAAAAGGGTAGAAGGGCATATACCTTTTTGTTTGCAGCCATTAGCTTTGCAGCATAGAGGCGCTTTATTCCCTTATCTCTCCCATGGCCCCAAAAGACGGTCTTTTCCCCTACTTCGAGGAGAATAGATACGAAATATGAAACGATCCGTATGCACGCTGGACAGATGCCTGTTTGCATAAACCTTCTCATAGGAGGGCAATACCCCCGAGACATTGTAACCCCCGTTCATATGTTATACAAGATGCCACATAGATCCTCCATGATGTCATTTGGTAAAGTATCCACTCCATTCACTACAAAAAAAGGAAAAGAAATAAAAAAAAATTCCCGGATCAATGATCCGAGATGCGGCGAATAAAATAGGAGATAGGGGAGGCCATAGAATACATGTCAACATGACCATGCTCAGCCGTTTCGAGATGACTTGTCGCTGTCGCACATGATGAAAAGGAAAGAAGCTTTATTTTGCAAACTGATGGATCGGGCGTGGCTCGCCTATGCTTTCCACATGTGGAAACTTATTCTACATTGATAGAAAAAAAATAGGGCATTGTTATTGGTAAATGTAAGAGAAAAGCAGTGCATCCTGCACGGAGGTATGCCACGTGGTAGTATAAAATAGGCCACAGAGCACGGCGTAGCCTATTTCTTTCTTTTTTTCGTATTTTAACAGGACCTTTACCTTTTTTTTTTAATTTTTTTCGCTTAGTTGAAGCGATGGGCCCAATAGCATGCATTCATATATATCCGAAATGATTTTTAGCAGCTCATTTTACCCAGCGGGAGAGGCGCTATACTGTCATGGAGAACGACAGGAGCCCCAGATTTAAGTTTGAACATTGTAAGCCATGAAATGTGCATTATGTTGAGCTGAACATTCAGTCCTATGTGCGTCAACGCCTTGGGGGAGCGGTGAGTAGCATAGAGAAGACGAAAAAGAAAGTTTCTCGCGTGATGATGGTATACAGGCTTTTGTTGGCAGCACTCTCTTCTAGAACGGTAGCACTATGTAAATGTCATAAGATACCTGGTACTGGGACCCACAGTTTTGCCAACGTCATGGCATTACATAATCATATAGAGTGGTGTCATAGACGCGTTGCTTTTTTGGCGAGAACAACACGTGGGACGATGGCTGTGCCCGTGGAGAGCGAGAAGAAGAGGGACAAGGCGGCAAGAGCGGGGGCAAAGGCCAAGGACAAGTCAAAAGTGCACAAATTGTCTCTGAAAGGGAGTTCGAAAATGGTTTCGGAGTTTGTATGTGTTATAAAAAGATGAAAAGACAAGAAAAAGACTAATGGCAGTTCCAATTCTCCATCCATTCGATCCTGTATGTGCGTGGGGGCGTGGGCGATCTCTGACGGAGCAGGTTCCAGCGAGGCGTGTACCCGGCAGAGGATTTTATGCCTGTCAAGAAATATGGACTCAATATGCTGAGTGCGTCATTTTATCTATAATTCCAAAAGGGAGTACTCACGCTCTAGTTTCCTCGGACAGCCAGGTACAGGCGTATATCAAAAAGATCATGTCGCAGCTGGACAAGTGGATGGTGGCGGGCCGCATTAGCAAGCTTGTTCTTGTCATCACCGAAAAGGACACGGGCGAGCACGTTGAGCGGTGGCAGTTTGACGTGGAGGTGGTATCCCACGGGGATGACACCAGGCAGTCAAATAAGGACGACGCCGACATGGAGGACAAGGAGAACGGAGTGCCTGTTCCAGTGCAAAAGGAAAAGACGGATCAGGAGATCCAAAAGGAAATCGCAGCCATCTTCCGGCAGATCACAGCATCTGTGACCTTTTTGCCAGAACTGGCCGGCGACTGCACGTTTAACGTGCTTGTGTATGCCGATGCAGAGAGCGATGTGCCGGTGGAATGGGGCGACAGCGATGCCAAGGAGATTACAAATGGCGAACGTGTGCAACTGCGGGGCTTCAGCACGGCCAACCACCGCGTAGCCACGCTGGTGAGCTACCGCGTGGCCGAGTAGGCAGTACACGTCGCACGGTGTCACCTTTACCTATTTATATTTATTCCTTCATAGTACAGTCGAGACATCACTTTAGACAGCTGCAGGGGTTTTTGGGGGATGGTTCCGAGCGCTACATTGGCGCGAATGCACCCCTGTCGCACCATGAGCTGAGTGAGGGTGGGTCTCTACTTCGGCACAGATGGTATAGTTGATGCTTTTTCAATACTTTTTTATTGGTAAAATATGACGTCCTCCAGCACCGAAAACCCGATTTTTCAAAGACAAGACGACCAGAAGTATGTTGTGATTCTGCTTCTGATCAAAGTTTTTTTTTTGGCTCCTCAAGCTCCTCCTATTTTGACTCCATCAGACAGACATCAACATTAGCCTCTGTTTTTGCACCGGCTTGTTTGGGCACCAGCGGGCCATATGCCCCAGCAAATTGCACGTATGGTAACGCTCACCCACCCAGCCTCTGCTGTAAATAACTCCGCCGCTCACGTAGTATGTCCAGCTCCATTGGTACGGTTCCATAACCCCCGATGGCGTCACATTTTGCTGGTGAGGGGCCACCGGGATGGGTTGGAAACGATAGGATCGTGACCCCTGACTTGTTGATACCTTCGTATGAATCATACCCTCGTAGCTGGCATTTCCCTCCAACAGGATGAACTTTTGGGCTCACCTTTACCAAATCAGAAAGCTCGGCTCCCAACTTGCTATCGACCTTGAACCGCACCAACAATTACAGCAACCAATCTTTAATTCGTCCTGGTTGCCCCGAAACGTGCAGCAGCATTCATACACCACATCCTTGCCGCATGTACTTCCTGGAAAACCTACTTTATTGCTTCTTTTCCACAATCTCACCATGGAAAAATAGTATTTCTATCTGAAAGGTCTTCTTTTCTACAAACAGAAGGTGCGTGCATCTTCAAAGGTATCACGAGAACGGTTTAGCAAAATACTATATGGAGGAGAGGGGCACATTCGGGTAGCTGCATTTTCAATGGGAAGAATGGGCCACCCGGCCACAATATACAGGGAGTAGAGGGCATAAGTTTAGCACATGATATTGAAGTACAAAGCCTCTTCGCTTCCTTCGACTTCTCTATAAAGCGATATATAGCCAAAAACACCGTCTCTGTGCGTGGAGGGCTGCCCGGAAAAAAACAAATGAGAAAGACGCTATCCAGACAAAGTTAGGATGAAACGACTTGAATTTCTATTGATGAAATTCACCGTATTTTGGGTGCGCCTAAAGATAATCCAAAGGCTTTACCGCGTTGGGCTTCATAAATTTTAAGATTGGTGACAAGGAGCTTTTCCTTTTCGGGAATTGCCCTTGTCTAAAGTATCTTTACATGAGCATGATTAGTTGTACAGTGCAGTCTCCGTACAGATTTATTTAAAGTATGCCAAAGTGGGAAAATTTGTACATTATTGCATGTCAAGGCTGGAGTCTCTTCAAGGAGAGCCATGTGAAGTGGCTCTCCGTCGATGCCACATAGCATGTGTTTTACAATTTTACTAGACAGCTGATATAAGCTGTCGACTTCCTTAGAGGAGAACCACGAGCAGATGCCATGTTTACCAAAAAGGGTAGAGCCTAGTTCATATTCTCAGTATACATAGGAATGAAGTATGCCACCGACATCTTTTTCCTTGACAATTACTCCCAAATAGGATCAGAGAAAATCAGTAATCCTGTCTCTACGACGCCATCAATTAAATTATATACCCTTCTAATTCGTATATATAGGTACGCTTCTATTACACTAACTCTCTGTACTTCGCCATGAGCGCAATGGGGCTTTCTTATGCATAATAAATTCTTGCATTCAAATGATAAACTTTGTTGATGGTTTGATATATTAAGAAAAAACTACCCTCTCCTCTTCTTGGCTGACACGGTATCTATCCGTCGAAGCCGCACACCATGGCTTGCCTTGGTGGACAGCTTCATACCAGTCGTCTCTTGGCCACTCTTTCCCTTTTCATCGGCCTGTTTCAGCTCGGTCAATTTGTATTTGGTAGTGTCCACCTTTGTCAGACGCTCTGGTGGTGCTGTGGCGGTGCCATGAATGCCAGCTATCACGGCCGTCTTGATATCGGACGTTTTTTTTCTGTTAAACTCGGCCCACATGTCATCTGCAAAGTTGCTGCCACTGCCTCCCTTTTTCCCTTTCTTCTTCTGCTCAAAATCAAGTCGCCATTTAACACCATACTTTTCATCCAGTTCCGCCTTCTTCTCTTCTTCTATTTCACGTTGCTCCTCTAGTCTCTCCTTGATTTTGGCATCCTCTACACGCCATTGGTCGTAAAGCTTATGCAATTTCCGTTCCTGTCGGGTCCGAAACTGCTTCGTAATACCCAAAGGATCCTTAGAACCACCGCCATTGGGCATTCCCTTGGTAATCAGTCCACTCAATGGTAACGCCTGATCCACTCGCGATGCAAATTCTGCCAGTCTTTCTCCCGGTCGAATCTTTAAATCCTTGACGTCCATCCCAGCAGAGGCAGTCACAGCTGTTTCCGCAGCCTTTTTAGCTTCTTCTGCCTTTTCTGATGCCAATCGAGCTACCTCGGCTGCTACCTCGGCTGCTTCTTCGCTCTCACCTCCACGCCCACCGAGCTCTTTTGCCGCCGCTTCGGCGGCTTCAGCAGTCTCTGCAGCAGTTTGTGCAGCCATAAGCTTCTGCCTCTTTTCCTTTTTTTGTCTCTTCGTCTCAGTATAGCCTGTGTCAAGCCCTGACCGTATCCTTTTCCCACCAGCAATCGCCATGAGCCTTCGGAAGGCCCGAGGCGTGTCGTCTGTCTTACTCACATGAACACTTTCTTTGCCATCCCGCTTTCGCTTGGATGGTCCCGTCTTCTTCTTCTCTGGACGACCGCCGACTTTTGGCTTCTGTGAAACAACATCATCGCCCGTTGAATCCACGACAGCCGTGTCACTTCTGCTGCTCTTTTGTCCTTGCTGCTTTGCTATAGGCTTTGTAGGCAGTGGCCTTGCCACCCGATTTGGCGGCAAATCAAATCTTTTGTAAGAAGACACAAAAAAAGTATACTACCTACTGTGAAAGGTCCTTTTCCCTGCGCGTGTGTTTGTGTGGCATTGTCTTTATTTGACTCCTTTTCCATTTCATTCTCGATTATCCAACTTTTTTTCTGCCGGCAGATTTCTTATCGTTTATCGGCATAAATAGGCGGTGGCGGGTAGTGCCAAGATCGGCCTCACGTGCATAAAAGCGTTCATCGTTGGCGTCGACCTGGGGTGATAGCCTTGTCGAATGCCTCGCCCCCTCTAAAAGTGATGGGTGTATTCTCCTGAGAAGCAAGAGTTTTGGCCCTTTTGTAAAAAAAATGACTGAAAATGGTCCGTCTGAAGAGACGCCTTTGATATTGAGAGAGACGTCCGTGAGCAATCAAACGTCATCGTCTCGCCGTCGTCAATATTATCTGATGGGCGGATTTGGTGGCGGTCTTTCCTTGGTGTATGTAGAAAGCAATTGTCTATGAAAAACAATTATTAACCCAAAGAATTGTTCTCTTATGCGTCCATCTTGTTCGCTTTACACACCAATACACACACAAATATTTGCCAAATCCAGACCACATCTTTGCCAACTGGGGTCAGCCAGGCTCTGGGACAGAGGATTTGGCTTGGTATCCTACAGATTTTCTGCGTGACGTTGTGCCCGTCTCCTGTCACTCTCATAATGACTACTGGCGCACAGTGCCCCTTTTTTCGGCTCTACACGCAGGCTGTATTGGCATCGAAGCTGACGTGTGGCTCTTTAATGATGACCTCTACGTTGGCCATGATCTCGCGGAGCTGCAAGAAGGACGCACATTTACGTCACTATATATAAACCCCCTCGTGGATCTTCTCGAAAAGGCCAACGGGAAAATAACTGTTCAAGGAAAAGATAAAGAGTGGCATGGTGTTTTTGATATGGATCCAAGGCAAACACTGACACTCTTGGTGGATATCAAAACAGATGGAAAAGACACCTTTGCTAAAGTTGTGCAACAACTTGAGTCATTACGGAAGCGTGGATGGCTATCTGTATTTTCCAACGGTACAGTCCACTATGGCCCCATTACCGTGGTGGGCACGGGGCATACCCCTTTTGCGTCCATCATTGCCAACAGTACGTATCGCGATATATTTTTTGATGCGCCGTTGGACAACTTAAAAGATGGCCCGTACAATGTGACCAACTCGTATTACGCATCTGCACATCTTGGACGTAGCGTGGGACGCTTCATCTTGGGATCTCTTCGTCCGGACCAGCTCAGAACTATGCGCGAACAGGTACAAGAGGCGCATGCGAGGGGTCTTAAGGCGCGGTATTGGTCCTTGCCAGCTTGGCCCATTGGACGTCGCAATGCCATTTGGCAAACAATCGTAGATGAGAAGGTGGATATATTGAATGTCGATGACGTCTATGGCGCGTCTCAGACAGATTGGACAAAGGCCATGTGGATATTGTCATAGGCGCAAAAAAATCTTGTCAAGGTGCGCAAGGTTCTTGTCTGACAAGGGTGTAAGCAAATTCAAAAAAGTGTGGTGATGACGGCATTGCCAAGATGTCATCATTTGCATTAGGCGCGATCTCAACTAGGCATCGCGCTTCCCATAAACGCCATTGGGTAAGAATCCAAAGGAAGGCATGGAAATAAAAACTTCCATTCTCTGCTATTTTTAAGAAAGTGAGATTTATCAAGTGAATCAAGTGAATTATCTTTTGTCATGTCAAATATCGTCCTCTGTATGTGATGAGCTTGAATGGTCGTGAAGACTAATGAGTAGATGATTCCTTTAGCATTGGGAGGGCTATTCGTCGCATAGAAGAGAATGCAGTAGTGCCTGGTATTCCAGCAATGTCCATCTCTCTTGCTTCGGGTAAAAACTACCGACAAATTCGAAACTTGGTGGATGATGAAGAGGCTTCACAGCCCTTTACATCACAACTGCACACATTCTTTTCGGAAACGTATGTACATCCATTACTTATATTTGTGCCAGCGAGCACTGGTCTCTTGTTTGTAGAAGCGCCAGAATGGCTACGTTTTATATCCAACTACTTGGCCATGATTCCGCTGGCTTCCATGGTCAGCCTTGCCTTTGAAAATCTCGCTTTACACTGGCCCGTCCTGAAGACAGTACATGCCATCTATGGCAGCCCTATCGAGTCTAGTGTCCTTGTAGCAGCCATCTTGTACCGACATATTGTCTTGGCAAAGTTCTTTCTGATAGGAAATGTCCTTGCGAGTCTTTTGCTCACCATGGGCGTATCCTTTTTTTGTGGTGGCATGGCTCGACAAGAAGTGTCGTTTCATGAAGGCATTGCCTTCGTGTCTGTCGGGCTTTTGACGCTCGCAACGGCATGGGTCTTGCTGCCGATGATGCTCCGGCTTCAAATGAGCACGGACATTGCGCCCCTCTCCCTCGGGGCCTCTATCTTTTTGCTCGGCATCTTTGCGGTATTTTCCTACTACCAATGGAAAGCCCCCGTCCTAGTGGAAGATGACATTGAGGACCCAGAAAAGCTGCCACTCTTGTCGTCTCTTGACTCTGCCCTAGAGCCGCCCCTAGGGGGGCCCCTGGAGGAACTGCCCCTGGCAAAAGTCAATGTGCCTGAGTTTCACTGGGGATTAGCTTCTATGGCGGCACTTCTCAGCACAGCTTTTCTGGCTCTCTGCACGAGTGGTATGATGGCCCATGCGGAGGCTATGGCTGCTGTTGGCCTTCGGGAACGGTTAATTGGACTCATTCTTCTGCCCCTGATGAAGACAGACCATTTCCTGGCGGCCAGGGCTGCTGTTGTGGGCCAGATGGACCTGGCCGTGGGCACGGCTGTTGGAGGCAGCCTGCGGACGGTGCTCTTTAGCGTACCGATGTTTGTGGTGGCGAGCCGTGGCGTGGGCATCCAGATGACGCTCAACTTTGAGGTGATGCCGGCCATTTTTCTGAGCGTGGCCATCCTGACGGCGAACTACATGACGTGTGAGGGAAAGGGAAACTGGCTGGAGGGGTTTTTATTGCTCTACATGTACGCGCTGATGGCGGTGTGTTCATGGTGGTTTTCATAGAAGAATGTATCCTGTTTTTTAGTCCGACGTCTTTCTGGGAGGGCAGACAAAGGCCGGGTCTGATGCAACGGACTGTGGATGTTGGTCTGGCGCCGGTTGTGGTCTTGCAGTCATGGCTGTGGGACTGCAAGACGTATCGTATCTGGGCGCCCTCACGGAAGGAGAGATGAAAATGCTGTGTATTACATGCTTGGCGAGCCCCTATGGCGGCACCTGGTTATATTCTACATACGTGCTTTGCTGTGACGGCCGGTCTGGATCTGGCTGTGTCAGCATTTGTATTTGGCTCTGTAGCTGTTTTGCTAGCGCGTCGCGGTCGTCGGCCCGTTTGCGCTCCTCCTCGCACCGGCCCATGTTGTACTGCACCTCGAGTTCTTTTGTGCGCATCAGCGAGTGGAAATGCAGCTCGCGCAGCTCATACTGCTCGAGGATCGACTTGAAGCGCTGCCGGAACAGCTGGTCGAGCTTGACGTCCACGACCTGCTTTTTTGGATGGTCTTTTTCTTCCTGCACGTCGTCCAGCTTCTGCAGCAGCGTCGCGTATTTCTGGTCCCACGAGGTCAGGTTCTGTGTCTCCTTTGCCTTGAGCGTGCGGCTCTCGCCCTGTCCAGTCAGCAGCCATCTAGAGCTGCACACGCCATACCTTGAGCCGGTTGTTTTCCTTTTGTAGCTCCCGACACAGCTTCTCCAGCTTCTCCTTGTGTCCGCTGATCTTGCTCAGCTCCAGTCGTGTGTGGTCTCGCTCCTTCATCATCTGCTCGCTGCGTTTCTTCTGCTTTGTGCCCTCCCTCTCGTTCCTCTTGACGTCGTGTAGCAGGTCTGCGCACCGCCGTGTCAGGAACTCGGCCTTCTGTGTAGCGTCCATCTTCTGCGTCTGCACCGTCATCTCCCGCAGCGCCCTACGCACTTCCTTTTCTGCCTCGTCAGCGACTCCTCTGGACCCTGCTTCGCCATCTGAATGTACCCCGCTCCGCCTCGTGGTCCTTCTCGTCCGCCTGGTCTAGCTCCAGCTGCGCAATCTTCTGTGCCACCAGTTTCGACGCTTCGCTCGTCGCCGGCGCCGTTTGTCGCCGTTTGCCTTTAGCTACCGGCGCGGCGCCGTTCTGCTTCTCCATCTGTGCCATTGTGCTGTCTGTGCGTTGTGTCGTCGGTCGGGCGCGGGGCGGCGGGGGCTAATGATGCTGCAATGTCGTAATGCGACCGTTGTCGTGTGCTGCGAGCAAAGATTCTCAGAAAACTGGGTATAAAAATGGAAAAGTGGGGCCCTTCTCGACCTTCGGCCACCGTGCCGTCTTCGCACGCACGCCCCCAATCGCTCCTTCCACTTCATCTCCCGTATGCTCCTATGCTACCGCCGTTGCCGTGCCCACCGTAACCTTGTTGATTGCTGACTAACCAAACAGCACGATGCTCCGCCAGACGCAGCGCTTGTCGCTCGCCGCGCCGCTCCGCCGCAGCTATGCCACTGCGGACGTGCGCCCCGGCGCGCGCTTGCATGGCTTCGAGGTCCTCCGCACCAAATCCGTGCCGGAACTCGACCTGACTGCCGTCTATTTGTCCCACAACGCCACCGGCGCCGAGCACCTGCATATTGCCCGCAACGACGCCAACAATGTGTTTTCCATTGGCTTCCGGACCCTGCCCGGCGACGCCACCGGCGTACCGCACATCCTCGAGCACACTACGCTCTGCGGAAGCCAAAAGTACCCTGTCCGCGACCCCTTCTTCAAGATGCTTCCGCGCACGCTTTCCAACTTTATGAATGCCTTTACGGCCTCGGACCACACCTTCTACCCGTTTGCCACCACCAACGAGCAAGACTTCCGCAATCTCCTGTCCGTATACATGGACGCAACCCTGCACCCGCTACTAAATGAGTCGGATTTCCTGCAGGAAGGCTGGCGCGTAACCGTCGAGGACAAAAAACCCGTCTTCAAGGGCGTCGTCTACAACGAAATGAAGGGCCAGATGTCCGACCTGGGCTACCTCTACTACATTCGCTTCCAGGAAGCCATTTTCCCCGACCTCCACAACTCTGGCGGCGATCCCCAGCACATTACCGAGCTCTCCTACCAGCAGCTCAAGGCCTTCCACGCCCAGCACTACCACCCTAGCAATGCAAAGCTGTTTACTTATGGCGACATGCCCCTGGAGCGCCATCTCCAGGACATCAATGAGCGTCTCTCTTTCTTCTCCCTAAAAAAGACGCCCACTAAACAACCCCTGCCTCTTGATTTGACAGAGAAATCTGTCTGCATCTCGGCCACGGGCCCTGTAGACCCCTTTGTGGACAATTCTCGCCAAGTCAAGACGTCTGTTTCGTGGATTACGGGCGATCCCGCCGAAATTGTCGAGTCTTTTGCCATGGGCATTGTCTCTTCGCTGCTGCTCGATGGCTATGGTTCCCCTCTCTACCGTGCTCTCGTGGAAGCTGGCCTTGGAACAGACTGGAGTGCCAATACCGGCTACGACTCGTCTGGGCGTCGGGGTATCTTTTCCATTGGCCTGACCGGTGTTCGTCCAGACGACGTCGATAAGGTGGCTCCCGCCATTGATACCGTTTTGCGTAGCACTATTGCCAAAGGCTTCTCTCGAGAAAAGATTTCGGGTCTTCTGCACCAGCTAGAGCTGGATCTGAAGCACAAGACAGCGGGCTTTGGCATGACCCTTTTGCAGCGTCTCAAGCCCAAGTGGTTTGCGGGCATTGACCCCTTTTCCGTTCTTTCGTGGAACGATACCATTTCTGCCTTTAAAGAGAACATGAAGAGCGGTCGATACCTGGAGTCGCTGGTGGAAAAGTACATTCTCGGCAAGAACACGCTCACGTTCACAATGCGTCCTTCTGAATCATTTGCCACTGATTTGGAACAGGATGAAGCAGCTCGCCTCGACCGTAAAGTAGGTACAGTAGCAAAGGAAGCTGGAAATGTGTATGCTGCCCTCGAAAGAATGGAAGGGCAAGAGGATAAGCTCTCGGCAGAGCAGGCTACATCCTCCACCCAGGATCTGTCATGCTTACCGACTGTCTATGTGCGTGACATTCCGCGAATAAAGGAAAAGACTCCTCTTTTGCACGAAGAACTGCGCGACAAGTCGGTGCAGTGGCGGGAAGCGCCCACGAATGGACTAACATACTTTCGTGCGGTTAACCCCATCTCCCTTCCGCACCGTCTCCGTGCTCTTGTGCCCCTCTTTTCCGACGCCGTGATGCGTCTTGGGACAAAGGAGCTGACGATGGAGCAGATTGAGGACCGTATCAAGCTGTATACCGGCGGTATCTCTGTTGGCTACCATTGTGCGACATCGCCTAGTGGAGGCGATGTGACAGAAGGTCTATTCTTTTCGGGAATGGCCTTGGACCGGAATGTGTTGCAGATGTTCTCGCTGTTGACCACAATCATCCACGAGACCGACTTTACGTCAGACGCAGCTGTTCAGCGTGTCCGTGAGCTCTTGCTTTCGTCTTCAGACGGTGCTGTTGGCGACATTGCATCTTCTGGGCACTCCTATGCCCGTCGCTTTGCCGAGTCTGGTCTGACAAGGTCTGGTGCCTTGCGGGAGCAAGTGAGTGGACTAGAGCACGTTCGTATGATTACGCAGCTGTCTCATCGGGTCGATGGCCTTGAAGACGTGATGGCTGGGCTAAAGGAGCTTCAAGCCATTGCACTTCAAGGAACAGACTTCCGAGTGGCCATGACGTGTGGATCGGAGTCTGTTGACCATAACTGTATGGTTTTGGATGCCTTTTTGGCTGGGGTAGACCCTAGCCAGATGGAAGTTATGAACGAGAAGCCTGTGGAGACGGCAGCACGGACGTTCTTTACGATGCCGTATCAAGTATCGTACGGTGCTCTTGTGCTTCCGACAGTTCCTTATTCATCGATAGACAGTGCAGTGCTTCAGGTGCTGGCGCAGGTGTTGACGCATAAGCATTTACACCACGAGATTAGAGAAAAGGGGGGTGCGTATGGTGCAGGCGCGTATGCGTCATCTCTGGATGGTGTCTTTGGGCTGTACTCGTACCGAGACCCCAACCCGGCGGGCAGCATAGAGACAATGCGGACGGCCGGGGCCTGGGTGCGAGAGGCATTGGATGGACAGATTACAGATGCACATATTGATGAGGCCAAGATTTCGGTGTTCCAGTCGTTGGATGCACCACGGGCGATTTCGGAGGAGGGCATGGCCCAATTTTTGAATGGGATTACGGATGAGATGCGTGCTGAGCGACGGCTCCGGTTGTTGGATGTGACACGGGAGCAGTTGCGGGATACAGCAGAGCGGTATCTCATTGGGAGGTTAGGAGAAGCCAAGACGGCCGTCTTGGGGCCAGACGCCATGCAGGCAAAGATGCCGGGAGAATGGAAGGCGGAGAGCATGAAGCTTGATTGAGGAATGACTCAACTCATTGAGAAAAGTAGACGATTGTATATTAAAACGCTTTATTGGGTTGGACAAAGAGGATAAAAAAAGGATTGCAAAAGTTGTTTCTTCTTATGAGGCGGTGCAGCCGATGCCTTGTAATGTATGGCACAAAATTATTTCTTATTAGGTAAGCATAACTTGTGCGTGGCTTTGTATGTACAGTCTGTGGGATAAATTTTTTTATGGAGACCTCATGGAGACAACGATTGGTGTTGAAGAAATGGAACTACCTATGTATGTATGTAAAAAAGTGCAGGATATAATCCCCCCATCCGAAAATATCCCTCAAGTCTATTTCTTTGAAAAAAAAAAAGATATTTCCCTCACGACAACGGAAAAAAAAGCTCACCTGGAAATCCCTCAGTGACAATTAGACGTTTCAGAAGCATTATAGCCCTCCCCATCGATTAATTGACGCTCTTGAGCTGCCGCATAAAGTCGTTATATTTTCTTCCTCTTCATAAGAGGAAGCCCACTCGCCCTATTTTTCGCTCGTCTTCGCATTTGTCCTTTTTTCTTTCTCTTTTACTCTATGCAAAATAGAGCAATGGTGACGGATACCGTTCCCCTTGTTGATTATTTGCCAAATATCCCCCATGCATCCATATCTGGAGAGGACAAGCCTTTGCAGTACGCTCGCCATGCTGCCAGGTCCATGATTGGCGCGGTCCTGCGCCAGCGGGTCGAGTCGATTGACCACAATACTTGTGAACCGGGCGAGGAAGACGCCTTTTTTGTAGCTGATCTCGGCGAGGTGTACCGCCAGCAGCTGCGGTGGCAGCGCACGCTGCCGCGCATTACCCCATTCTATGCAGTCAAGTGCAACCCCGACACGGCCGTGTTGCGCATGCTGGCCGAGCTGGGCAATGGGTTTGATTGCGCCTCCAAGGGCGAGGTGGAGCAGGTGCTGTCCCTCGGCGTGCCACCAGAGCGCATTATCTACGCGCAGCCATGCAAGACGCAGTCGTATCTTCGCTACGTCAAGCAAAAGGGCGTGGCCAAGATGACTTTTGACAATGCTGACGAGCTGCAAAAGATTGCCAAGATGTATCCCGAGGCCGAACTCTTTCTACGCATTCTGACAGACGACAGCAGCTCGCTGTGCCGGCTAAGCCTCAAGTTTGGCGCGTCGATGAGCTCAACCAAGAGCCTGCTGGCGACGGCACGCAACCTGGGCCTCAATGTCGTGGGCGTGTCTTTCCACGTGGGCTCTGGCGCCTCTGACCCGCTGGCGTTTGAGCGCGCCGTCAAGGACGCCTACACCGTGTACATGCAGGCCACTGACTATGGCTACGCGCTCAAGACAATTGACGTGGGTGGTGGGTTCTGTGCTGACGGCTCGTTTGAGAGCATGGCGAGCGTGCTGCAGCGCTCTGTGGACACGTACTTTCCGGCGTCGACGGGGGTGTCGCTGATTGCCGAGCCGGGGCGCTACTTTGTGGCGTCGGCCTTTACGCTGGCGTGCAACGTGATTGCGCGACGGACCGTGGAAAAGGAGGGCAGCTACATGGTGTACATTAACGACGGGCTGTACGGCAACTTTAGCAGCATCATGTTTGACCACCAGCACCCAGAACCACGGGTCCTCCGATCGGGGAGTGAGTTTGTGTATGACTCGGCACGGGCACGTGCATCGCCGATGGGGACGGAGTACTCCGTGTGGGGGCCGACATGTGACGGCATTGACCGGATTTCGGAGAGCGTGCGGTTTGAGACGACGCTGGAGGTGGGCGACTGGTTGTATTTTGAGGAGATGGGGGCGTATACCAAGTGTTCAGCCACCCGATTCAATGGGTTTACCGACCGTCATGACGTCATTTACGTTTGCAGTGACACGGAGGCCCGGGCGGCGTTTGGGATAGCGTAATAATAAAATGCGTGACAGTGTTTCACGGATTGTGGAGCCGCAAGCCGAAGACGGCGCGGAATAGGCTCATCGCTGCAAGTTTTTAGGTGGGTCCCCCTAGAATGCGTCCTGCCGGCCGCTGCGAAAAAGCCAAAAGTTAAAACGGACGGCTGGCCACTGGCGAACGTGTCATTGTACACCCTGTTGTACCCTTCAGGGAGCCGATGTGCTAGTCGTCATTTTTCAAGGGGCCACATGACATTTTTGTTTTTTTTTGGAATGATTATTTTATGCCACCATTTCCGCCACATGATTGTTTTGTGAAGATAATAAAAATAAAAGCGTGCATGGCTGCGTGAGAAGCCTTGTGAGTACTATAAGAGCTGCAAATCCCCGAGAAAGTCACAACGTAAAAAATAAAAAAACGAGTTTGTTCAGGGCTGCTGCAACAAAGGCGGCATCCCACTTTCCCCGCACCAGAGGCGTACCCCAAGTACCATCGAGTAGGCGCTTCAGAATACTGGCCCAGCGACACAAGAAGTGACCACGAGACCTTTTTGAAACTTTTTGCCTCTGAAGAAACCCCCAAAACCGCCCTAGGACGTATAGAGGCACCGATAGCAGCAACAGAGACGACGAGGAGCAAGAGCGGCACTGCGACGAGAGCACACCATGGGGAACGACGAGGCAAACGAGAGTGCGTATTAATTTTTTAATTTTTTAATTTTTACTTTTACTTTTTTCACATCTGCCAAAAAGCCAAGAAGAGACGAGTGAGAAAGACTAATACGGGAAAGAGATTGTGACGCAAAAGGCGCAGGATGGCGAGACGGGCAAGGACATTACGATTTCGTTTGCCGAGAAAAAGAAAATGGTTGGCAATGGCTCGTTTGGGGTAGTCTTTGTCACGGTTCTGCACGGAACCAGCGAGAGTATTGCCATTAAGCGTGTTTTGCAGGACAAGCGCTTCAAGAACCGCGAGCTGCAGATTATACGGGCGATCCGGCACCCGAACGTGGTGAAGCTCAAGGCGTTTTACTACTCCAATGGAGAACAGGTGTGTGAAGGCAAAGCGTGACTCTATGGACTGACGGGGTGTAGAAGGACGAGGTGTACCTGAATCTGGTGCAAGAGTTTGTGCCGGAGACGGTGTACCGCGCGTCGCAGTACTTTCGCAAGATAGGCACGACAATGCCGCTGCTCGAGGTGAAGCTGCATATGTACCAGCTTTTCCGGGCCCTAGCGTTCATCCACTCGCAGGACATTTGCCACCGGGACATTAAGCCGCAGAACCTGCTCGTGGACCCTGAGACGGGCGTGCTGAAGCTCTGTGACTTCGGGAGTGCCAAGGTCCTTGTTGTGAACGAGCCGAATGTGTCCTATATTTGCTCGCGCTATTACCGCGCCCCGGAGCTCATTTTTGGAGCGACAAATTACACAACAAAGATTGGTGGGTCTACTTTATTCGCTGTTTTATTTTACTAACAAAAAGACGTCTGGTCGACGGGATGCGTAATGGCAGAGCTGCTCAAGGGCGAGCCGCTTTTCCCCGGCGAGTCGGGGGTGGACCAGCTCGTGGAGATTATCAAGATCCTCGGGACGCCTTCGCGCGAGCAGATCCGCACAATGAACCCTAATTACATGGAGCACAAGTTCCCGCAGATAAAGGCAAAGCCCATGAGCGCGGTGTTTTCGGGAAGCGGTCGGGGCGGCATCACGCCGGCTGCGCAGGGCAACGACGACATGAAGCTGGACCTGTTCAGCAAGATGCTCAACTACACGCCGACGGAACGCATTAGTGCGATTGAGGCCCTAGCGCACCCGTTTTTCGACGACCTGCGCATGGAAGACACGGTCGTGCACGCCTCGCGTATTGGCAAGCCGCTGCCGTACAAGCCCGAGCTGTTCAACTTTAGCCGCCACGGTAGGTGCTTCCTTTCCGCAGCATGATGACTAATGATGACAGAGCTGTCGATTGAGCCGTCGCTGAACAAGCGGCTCGTGCCTGCCCACATGGTGGGGGTTCTTGCCGAGAGGGGGCTTGACATTGACAACTTTGTGCGGATGACAAAGGAGGAGATGGCCGTCAAGCTTGACTGGAAGTGCTGAGAAAGCGTGCATGTCGTAATTATGTAAGCAATTGAATACAAGGAAGGAAAACAGCGAGAAAAAAGAAAAAAGAAGAAAGAAAAAGGAAAAAAAAAGACAAGAAAAAGAAGAGCAAGACGCGTCCTGTGTACGACAATGGGCTACAACAACCGCAAGCGTCGCTACAACGACGACGAGCCGGAGTACCGGCCGAAGCGCCGTCGCCAGGACTATTTAGAAGACAGACTGCGGCGCTACGTGCTGCAGCTCGGCGAGGCGCGCCATCGCCAGTGGCAGGACGACGTTGTGAGCGTCGTGCACCTGCTCGAGGAGGAGCGTAGCGACGCGTGCGTCGACATGTTCGTCGAGCTTGTGTGCCAGACCGTGCGCGAGCAGCCGCTGAAGGTGCCGATGCTTGCCGGGGCTGTTCTGGGCGTCAATACCATGCAGCCGAGCATTACCGAGCTGGTGCTGGCGCAGCTGGCCAAGCAGCTGGAGCAGGCGCTGGCGGCGGGCGATATGCGGGGCGCCAAGCTGGACCTGCGGCTGCTGGCGCTGCTGTCGCCCGTTTTGGCGGGTCCTGGCATTCTGCCGTGGCTGGACGATGTCTTTGCGCGTGCTGCCGACCTGCAGACGGCGCGCTCCGACGACGTTGTCGGCGTCGAGCTGGTGCGCATGATTCTGCTCACCATACCCTACGTGGTCGCGCAAAATGACGACGCCAAGGCGGCTGTTGCCGAGCTTCTGGAGAAGACAGGCGTCATTGCCAGCGAGCCGCACCCCCACCAGGACCTGCTGGACCCCTTTGTGCGTGGTATCAACACTGGCGAGGCCCTCCGCGAGCTCTCCGACGAGGACTATGACCCGGCAGCCCTGCAGGACGATGGCGAGCCTACAGCGCCCTCGGCTGCGTCCTCCATTGCCCTGCTGCAGACCCAGCTGCAGGCCGAAATGGCAGCTGGCTGGCCCCTCGCCTGTCTCTTGCGCATGCAGGACCTCTCGGCCGGCATTCTTGCCAGCGACAGTATGGCTGTCCGTGTGCGCGAAGGCCTCGCAGACGCGGCCAAGCACGACGCGCCGGCCTTTCGCCTGCCCGAGACCATTCCCGAGACGCTGTGCAGGCCCCCAGACGTCCACATGTCCGTCTACGGCGCCTGGGTGCCCGAAGACGACCCGTCGTCCGAGTTTGTGCCCCATTCCGTGCCCCCAACCTCGTCCATTGCCAGCTCGCTGGTCCGCGACGCCCTCGTCGACACGGTCAATCTCCTCCACTTCAACCGTGCGGCCGCGGCGCATCTGCTCGTCGACGTCGACTGCTACTTTGCAGAGGGCACGTTTGTCAAGCGCGGCACGCCGGCCGATCGTCTGGTCGATATCGAGGCTGGCCGCTCGACGTGGAAGCCCGAAAACGCCGTCGTCGACGCGCTCTTTTCGCAGATGCTGCAGCTGCCCGAGCCCGAGCACAAGGCCGTCTACTACCACGCCGTCATGGCCGAGGTGTGCAAGCTAGCCCCTGCTGCCGTGGCCCCCTCCCTCGGGCGTGCCATTCGCTTCCTCTACCGGAACAGCCCCACCATGGATCTAGAGCTGGTCCACCGCGTCGTCGACTGGTTTGCCCACCACCTGTCCAACTTTGGCTTTAGCTGGAAATGGTCCGAGTGGGTGCCTGACGTCGACCTCGACGCCCTGCACCCCCTCAAGGCCTTTATTCTCGCCGCCATTGACAAGGAGGTGCGTCTGTCTTTTCCGCAGCGCATCCGCCACACGCTCCCCGAAGAGTTCAAGGCCCTCGTCGTCGCCACTTCCGACGTGCCCCCCTTCAAGTTCGCCGAGGATGTCCCCTATGCCGAGTCGGCGCGCGAGATTGTGTCCCTGCTCAAGAGCCATGCCAGCGACGAGCAGATTCAGCCCGTCATCGACGCCATCCACACCAGTGCCATTGGTGACGCCAAGGAACCCCTCGTGATCTCGACGGACGTCTTCATGACGTGCGTCCTCTTTGTCGGCTCCAAGTCGCTCTCCCACGTGCTCGCCGCCATTGAACGCAACCAGGGCCGTCTCCTCGAGGCCGGCGCCGCGTCCGAGGTGGTTCGCGAGCAGATTCTGCAGTCTGTCGCTGCCTTCTGGGCAACACAGCCTGGCGTGGCCCTGTACATTGCCGAGAAGCTCCTCAATTACGCCATCCTGACGCCATCCGTCATTATATCCTGGGCCACCCGCAGCCCCGAGCAGCTCTCGCAAATGGCCGTCTTGGAAATGGCCTTCAACACTGTCGGCAAGGTCGTCCGCCACAGTCAGCAGCTCGCCCGTGACGTCGCCACGGCCGTGGCTGCACGCAAAGACGCCGAACAGGCCCTCGCGTCGGCCGAAGTCGACACGGGCCTGCCGGCCGACGCCGAGGACCCTGTGCGCGACCGGGCGCGTGAGACGGCCCAGCTGGCCTTGGCCGATGCCGAGACGGCCGTGGCGGCAGCCGAGGCTGCTGTCGAGGCAGAGTCAGGCTCGGTGGAGCGTATCCTTGGACAGTTGCGTCACGCCCTTGTGCCCTGGCGTGATGCCGAGGGCGACGATGCAAAGACCAAGGTGACACGGGCGTGGGCCGAACGGTGGCTCCGAATTGTCGAACGCAAGGGCGTCTTTTCCATCTAGCTTTTCTATTCTGTTTTTCTATTGTACGTTAAAACCTCATAAACTCTTCCACACTCATCGGCTTCCTCACGGCATTGTTCAGGCCTTCATTGAACGTAACCCATACCCGCCCTGCCGCCTCGCTCTCCAATACCTCTCGTTCCACCTCCACCACCCGTCCAAAAAAGTCTCTTCGCACCAGCCTCGTCTCCTCCTCGGCCTTTCTCTTCTTTGGCAGCGTCGGCAGCCGTGCCTCCACCACGCCCTGGTCACGCTTCGCCCGCAGCGTCTGCATCTCTTGCGCCAGCACCTGCCGAACAGCATACCTCGTCGCCATCGGAGCGTTGGCCGACGTCGAAAAGGCCGTCAACGCATCGATATCCCTAGCCATTAGCATACTCTTCCTCCACCCCCTTTTCCCTACATACGGCTCCATCCGATACACCCACTTATCGTCCACTTGTCCATGCCGTAGCACAAGCCCAAGGGCTTCCAGCACCCCTGCGGCCCTCCTCACCATCTGTTTCTCGGACTCCCGCCGCACGCTCGCCACCGACCTCCGGTCGCCAACCTGGACTGAGACCGGCCGGATCTCTGGAGACACCATTCGTGCCGCATATGGGAGCAGGTCTGTCACCACGCTGCCCTCGGTGAAGAGTCGCCGCATGGATGGCGTCAGCTTGGCCATGATGGCTTCTACAGACGATTGCGTCACCTTTTCCCGCTCTCGGACCTGCTGGTCGGTCCAGCCGGTCGTCGCAGACCCTGTCTTGGCACCAACAAAGAGCGTATGACAGCCCATTACGGCAGCGGTGGCGTAGGGCGCCAGCTCCCACGACTGCTCCGAAAAGACACGCCTCGAGAGGATGTCGTGAAAGGAAAACCACTCATGAGCCTCGTTGGGCTTTGTCAGAGCCGTGTCATCGAAAAAGTCACGCCCTGCATATTCGGCGAAGATGCCCGCTACGATAAAATCCACCTCACCACTAGACTGCGCCATGGCCTCCAGCACCTGCAGCGACTCGGCCATAGAAAAAGACCTGCCCGGAGGTGGCCGTGGACGCTGAAAGACGTACGCCACAATATCACGCGTCCTCGCAAAGGACCCCCGTGCGCCTGCACCGTCTTTTGACAGCACATGCCGGTCCAGCCATGCCCGCGTTAGTTTTGTCTCGTGGGCAGCTCTCGACGCCCATCTCCGCGCTACCCACTCGCCCATGACCATTACGCTGCGCACATCGCCCTCTCCCGTGCCCCATGTCGTCTCGCAAATGCGCCGGGCAGCTTCGCGCTCACAGACAATGCCCTCCTTGGCAAAGATGGCTATTAGGCGGTGCAAAACAGCGTCCATGGTCGGCCTCTCCATATGGATAATGTCCACCAGGTCCGACTGTCGCAAAGGACGCAGCGAGGCGTGGTACACATCGTTGCAGATCAAAATAAGCGGCCGTTTCTGCACAAACATCGGCTTTGCCTTTTGCGGACCGACAAGCTGCAGCAGGGCCTTAATGAAGCCGCCGTCGCCGCCCACAGCGCCATCCACCTCGTCAACAACGACACACATGGGACGGCCGTCTTTCTGCACGCCACGCACACTTTCCGTTGCCAGACTCGTCTTGATGCGGTTCTGCACGGCCGTCCTGCTGCGGTCGTCGCTGGCGTTCATTTCCAGCACGTCGTAGCCAGCCTGACGCGCACACACATGCGCCAGCGTCGTCTTCCCCAGCCCCGGAGGGCCTGCCAGGAGCAGCAACGGCCGCTTCTCAACGTCTTTTTTCGTGCCAAACACAGTGTAGTCCCACTTCTTTAGCCATTGAAGGACCTGCCGGTGCGTGCCGTCGTCGCCCACGAGGTCCACAAACCGCCGTGCCCTGTACTTTTCCGTCCAGAGCCTCTTCTTGGCTGTTTTTGGAGACGAAACATAATCTTCTGCCGTCTTTTTTTCCTCCTTGGCCTCTTCCATCAACGCGTGGATTGGCACGCCGTAGAACTCGCGTTTCGCTCGGCCCTGGCGGTGCCTCGACCGTTGTGCCACAAGCTGTTCATAGGGCACAGTCTCCCTTTTCGGCCGCAACGGCACCCATTTCGACGCCCCAGTGCACATAGTCACCCGCATCTTCTCGGCTGCCGCATCCTCCATCACAATAGCCGTCGTTGGCACCCCCTTAGCCGCCACAGCACCGTTCTGCCGGAACAACAGTTCGTGTCGCTCTGTTTCGTCTTCATCCACGGCCATCGCCTCCACCCCTATGCTTCCTGCATCATCTACAGCCCCTACGGCCCCCTCCGGACCTCCTTCCTCGTCGTCAGAGTCCACAAACCCGCCAATCTTGCGTTCGCTCATCGTGTCTGCCGTCGCCCCAGTCGCGCACCCAGACGGTACCACTGGTACATCCAATCACGTGCGCTTATAACCGGCAGCGCGGCTCCCGTGGCCAACAATGGCCTTTCTCCACGACCCCCGGCTCGTACAGCAGTGGCACCAGCTCGCCGACGAGGCCGAGACGGCCCGTGACAACGCTGCCGCCGGAATATGGCGCCTCCACAATGATTACATCGGTCCTGGTGTCGCTGCGGCCGCCTCTTTCGTCTCTTCGGTCGTCGGCTCTTGCACCGGCTGCTGCCGGCCCCCAGACGACGCCATCTACGCCAATTTTGACTTTTACGACGACTACGAGCAGTGGGAGCGTGCCGAAGAGCCCCGCGCCCGTTCCCGGCTCTGGCGGCTCTTCCAGCAGCCGTCCAGAAACAACGAACGGACGCCTCTTCTAGGCCGTCTCCGCAGCGGTACAACGGCCACTACTGCCTCACGCTCGTCCCGCTCATCACGCTCTAACCAGGGCTCTCTCTTTGGCATCGAGATCGATGCTGACGCTGTGCCTCTCGACGACGAATTCGACGTCTCTTTACAGCGCAGCAGTACAGCTACCAGTACCGACGCCCAAAAGGACCCCTAGCGGCACAAACAGCACGTCCCTTCTCTGGCACGGAAACCGGAAAATTGGCAGGCGCCGCGCAGTGCTCCTGCCTCTTTCGCCATCAGAGCCCACTGACGTCATATATTGATGAGTCAGCAATGTGAAGTCACGTGGGATGATGACTCCGTGCTTTGTCAGGCGTGCCCGTCCTGCCCCGCCAATGTCTCGTCTGTTACGTTCCTTCGGGGCTCTGCGTTCTTTCCACTCAACACCGCCTAAAATGACTGTCCACTCGATCGAAAGGTATGTCTGCCGCTCTGCCCGCCCAAGCTCACCGCAGCCTCGCCTCCTACCAGGACATTGTCAAGACCAACAAGGTCGTCGTTATCGACGCCATGGCCGAATGGTGTGGCCCCTGCAAGATGATCTCGCCTGTTTTGGAGCAACTTTCCGAGACGGACGAGTTCAACTCCATCTACTTTGCCAAGTTTGACGTCGACAAGGTGCCTGACCTCGGCCAGATCCTCGGCGTCACGGCTATGCCCTCGTTTTACCTCATTAAGGATGGTCTCAAAGTGGAAGCCACTGTCGGTGCCAATCCCGCAAAGTTGAAGGAACTCGTCACCAATGGCTTGTAATCACGTCTAGTAGCTTTATATCATTATAACTATATATAATATTTTGCCCTAAAACTGACACATGCATCATTCACGCGTAGGTTTCACTGTAATCAACCAAAGAATGATAACTCTTCATAAAGCTCTGGCCCCTCTTTTCATAAAAGAAAGCCCCATTTTTCCTTATTAGGTTATGTAATACTGACAAAATACTCATTGGAAAATCTTCCCTTCTTGAAGACTTGTCAAATAAAGGTTTCTATTTTAATCCCTTCTATAAGAAATCACACTTGTTTGTTCCATAATATATCATGGTTTTTAAATGGAGCCAAGACTATGATAGCTTGCCTTCCACCAATAAGATATTCGTCAACCTAGGATGTAGCCAAATTCGTAAGACTATTTTCTTGTATTAACTTGAGAAGTGGCACCATCTGCACGTTGCATCTTTCTTGAAGGGCATCTTACAGGTGGTAACCCCACGAAAGAAGACACGGTTTGAGAAATATTACCTACGTCATATATGCAAAAAAACGAACTCCAAAGCCGATTCTACAAATGATTTCCACTGTAAGATGGTGATATTTCTTTGTCAATAGCCGTCCGCATGGCCTTCCCAATGGTATATAAAGACTATGCACCCCGTCAAGCATATTAGAGTAAAATCACAATTTTTCTTCCTTTGGAAAAAAATGCAATCACCTTTAAGAAAGCCCCTTTCCGACACACGGGATTACCGCAGTATACTTCTTGATAATGGCGTTCATGCCCTCTTGACACACGGCGAGGATATTGGTGTACCCGAGATCGGCATTGTTTTAGATGTTGGTAGCATGGAAGACATCCCAGGATTCGATGGCACTGCAAGTGCTGTTCAGAAGGTCTTTGTGGATAGCCAGGAAAATAGTCTCAAGGAATTCGTTATCCGTGTTGGTGGATCTATCCGTGCCAATGTTTCAGATGTGGCCTCCAGCTTCAGCCTATCTGTTCCCGATAACTCCTTCAAAGAAGCCATGGAAATCATTGCTAAAAATTTTTCGTCCCTTCATTTTACGGAAGAATCCGCAAAAACTGCTGTTAACGCTTTAGAGTCAGCACACTTAGCCTGTCAACAACGGGAATTCTACAAGCTCACGTATTTAGAACGCTTTTTTCGAAACAAGGATCTTCCACTTCATGGGTTCTATGTGGGATGCGCTTCCACCCTCAAGACAGACCCTGATCATATTGAGGGCCTTGTAGATTCTCTTTCCAAGTTTTACCATGACAATTACAGGGCCGATGGAATGAATATCAACATTACAAGCTCCATGTCACTCGATGACCAGGAGGCTCTCGTGCGATCGACGTTTTCTTCCATCATGAGAAGAGATGTGCCAAAGAAGACCTGGTCTGGTCCCATCTACACGGATGATGAGCTAAAAAAAATTTTGTATGTAAAGTCGACAGATGAGCACGAAGATCCAAAGCTTTTTCTTCACTTTCCTGTTCCTGACCAGTCGGACTGGAGCAGAAACTCTTCCAATTACCTCATCCAGCTCTTTTACAAGTCCCGGCCCTGTAGTGACAACAATGGGCCTGGAGAAGGCCTAAAGCAGATGCTTGCCAAAAAGGGTTGGTCATTCCGCCTTTTATGTAACCCTCGACGAACCTCCCCTGGCATTCAATCAGTGTGCACTATTACCGTGGAACTCACTCAAAAGGTAAGTTTGATTTTTTTTTACCATTCTTTATTTTGTCTCGACATGTAGTAATAAATATAGGGTCTGGATGAGTGGAAAGACGTTGCCAAATATGTTATTGGTTACCTGTCTCTTCTCCGGAAACTCGGTCCGCAAAAGGAGGTTTACGATACGATGAGGAGTGAGATGGAAAGAAAGGCTGCCTTGTCCAAGTTCCTACATGCCGCCGGATATTCTTTATTTGTCGCCAGCAATATGCATAAATCAAATACCATAAAGGACGTACTTCATGGATACGAATACACAGTACCTGAGTATAGTGAGAGAGACATTCAAGAGTGTCTAGACCATTTAAATCCTAGAAATATGCGTGTTAGCCTCGTTTCGACCGTTGATCATGGATACAACCAGGTTTTTCAACCCACCAATACCGAGTATATCCAAGATGAACTTTCAGAGGACCTTCTCAGTTCGTGGGAAAACATAAAAGACTTTTCTCAATACTCAGGCCTCAACTTTACACCTCAAAGCCCCGTCCACGCCGAGCTTATACCTCCAAACAAGCATCTTGCTCCTTCGCCCGTCATTATAAAAAATAATGATGCCCTGAGAGTTTGGTATAGTGGAACAGCTTCAGTTGAGCCCATGGCATATCTCTCCATTCGGCTAGTACTCGACAAAAAGTTTGCAACGCCAGAGGGCGAGGCCAAAACGAATTTGCTGGCCCGCATGGCCAAAAAGAAAATGGGAACATTGCAAGGCGTAAACTTGGGCATGTTTTGCATGCAAGACAGCATGGAAATTACCATGGATGGGATGGTGCATGATATGACCCATATTGTCGAAGATATTGTTCTTGCTCTGCATTCAAATACATTCACCGAGAAAGAGCTAGAGGCCAGCAAGTCTGATGCAAGAAAGTCCCTCCGCTACCAGGAGTATTCACCAGAATTTTATTGCTCTTACGAAGAGACGCTCATTTTCAACCAGACATTCAATGGCAATTATGATGTACAGAGACACTTTCAAGACATTACACTAGCGGATATGCATCAGCACCAAAAGGATGCGCTTGCTTCAGCCTGTGTGTTTGTCTATTCCCATGGCCAGTTTACGCCAGAAGAGGTTATCAAGATGTCAAACAACTTTGTCGACAAGCTGGGATGCTCACCGATCCAAGATGATGGATGGCTCTCGGAGAATTATGTCGCCTTAAGCCCAGGGGACAATTATGTATTGGAAAAGACATCCCCCGTAAACTATGCTACGAATGCGGTCTTGCATTATCTACACCTTGGGCCGGATACGCTGGACCAGATGATGAAGCTGAAGCTCTTCGTAGGGCTTATTACTTACGAGTTGGAGAACCAAATGTGCAGAAATGCGGTGGACAATGTTGCGTATTCTGTAAAATGCCAAGGATCTGGGTATGGTCCTCTCTGTGCGTTTTCGTGCACTGTCACTTCGCAAGAAGACCCAAAGACAATAGAGATAAGGCTGGAGAAGGCGCTTGTGGCATGCGGCAGGGCGTTGCGAGATCTGCCTGCAAAAGACTTTGCATTGCTCAAAAAGAACTGTATTGACAATATGCTCAAGGTGCCGGCGACAATGGCAGAGGAACGATCCTTTTTTGAGAGCCGGATGGGAAACCTTCAGCATGGCTTTGACGTAACCGTCGATGCAGGGGTCATGGAGGGCTTGACAATGGGGGACATTCTCGATTTTTATTCTGTCTATATAGACCCTCTATCGGCAAAGAGAGCCAAGCTATCACTACACCTGACACCAGAGTCATACAAGCCAATGGATGGTGATATATTGAGTTTGAATGGATCTGTTCCGCGGATCATGGCAAAGGATGCATTCAAGGCCGTGGCAAAGGTGATTCCCGGAAGTGAATTTCCCATTACCGAGTTTTTGCGTTTGTAGTGCATTTCCTGTATTCTGTTGACAATGTGTTTTTTGATGGACAGTTTTTTGTCATTTGTATTTTGCACCTCATTTTTGCTTATATTGACGATGGTATGCATATTTTCTCTCCGTTTTGCTTTGATTACATGATTTTATCCATGACTCCATCCATTACTTTTGGGGGTTTCATTAGATGCCGCCATTTTCTTACAAAACGGATAATATGTATGTGCAAAGTGTCACCCTATTGAGGCCATTACATGGTGCTGTTGATATTTGTGCCAATAAAATACAATTACATTTGTTCATGAATTCAGTCGCTACTTTTTGGAAAGAAACAAAACCCCCATTGTCTCCATGCTGGCTCGCCAAGTGCTAGCAGCATGCCACCATGGCACGATGCAGCCCCACTTGGCACCTACGAGCTATCAAGCGATTCCTCGCTGGTTTTTCTTTTTGCACTGAAGATGCCAGCCGAATGGCAAAGCTGGCTAGACCTGCAAGGACAGAAATGATCGGTGGTGGCAAGACATGCGGCCGTGGCCGCCGTTCTGGCGATGCTTCGTCTCGTCTATTTGTCGTCGAACCAGACTGAGCATCTGGTGAAGACAAACGAGCACTTCTTGCGCCAGGCAAGGCATCAGCACCATCTCTGTCCACTAGGGCCACAGTGGAGGATACACAAGCAGGTCTTGGGGGTCGTGGGGGCTCGCCACAGCGAACACGATACTCTGGCCTGAAAGCCAGGCCCTGGGACGATGGGCCTTCTAGGCCCGCATAGAGAGAGTCTGATGGAGCATCCAGACTGGCAGCCGCCAAGTCATCTCCGCCTACGTCAAGAGACGTGTCAGAGAGACCGGAGAGACCAGAGAGACCAAAGAGGTCTTCTTGGGTCCAGTCAATGATCGGTGCGTTGAGGGCCGTGTCAAGGCCGAGATCCTGTGACAGCAGAGCCTGTTCGCTCAGCAGCTGGTCCCAGTCAAAGGAGGACGTGCTGAGAGGGTCGTCGAGGCCAAGGAGACACGAAAACGACTCGTCAGACAGCTCCACACCCGCGAGAATGTCCACAGGCGCCACCATTTCAGGGACGGGAGCAGCCTTCTTCTTGCCGTTCACCTTTTCCTGGCGGGCTGCATCGACAGCGGCGTTGTGGGACGCCTCCTTTTCGCGGCCCGACGCAGTCGAGGCCTTGTAGGGTGTTGTTCGTGTCTGAGACGCCCGCGACCGGGGATGGTCAGGGCTGCACCGCACCTTTCGACGCCGGCAGTCTGCACAGGCGCCCTGTCGCCGCACAAGACGCGTGTTCTCGCGCTCCTCGTCCGTCCGCAGTGCGCGGCCCGAGAGATGCGTAATGTCCTCGCCTGTGCTCGTCAGAATCCGCATGCTGTCGCCGATTGACGGCGTTGACGCTGCCGATGCGGCCTGTCGCGGCACTGGGGACTCGGAAAAGCTCGCCAGCAGCGTCTCCATTGGCGACTGACGGGGCGTGTCGCCGAGAGAGCTGCCGGACACACAGGAACTCGCCGAGGACGTGCCGGGGACCATGTATGTCTTGAAACGCTCGCCTGTGCGTGAGCAATGCGACTCAAAATCGCGCTGGATCATGTCCATTTTCATGGCAAAGGGAACGTCCAGGCTGATGAAGGCATCCACCAGGGCCTGTAGCTCCGGCGTGCCCATGGGCGGCGACAAAATCAGCGGCTGGCCCTGGGCGCCTTGGAACACGGAGAACATTCGCATGGAGGAAGACTCGGGTGTGCAGAGGGGTTGCTGGGTTGACACAAGGGGGAATTGAGAAAAATGAAGAGTAAATGGAGATGGAATCATCGTTTGGGGTCGTTTTGTGACAAGCACGGCGTCTGACTCGCTTTAGTAGTCTCTCTCGTGAGGCGGAATGAGCAAGCCCTGCGCCTGCCGTTTGTCCCCGCGCCCACTTGGGCCCCGTTGTGCAGAAGGAGCCAATCATGCGCCTTCCCTGCTCGGCGTGTGAGTCATTCGGCACCGCTCCTGCCGTTTTGCCGTAACGGAGTCACGTGTAGTATTCTTTCCAAAAATTACATAATCTATTACACGCTGGTCGGTATCTTGATCTGGCCACGCTTGCGGTCGTTGAAGGGCATGCCATAGCGCCAGCCCACGGCCGAGACGGACCGTCCGAACTGGCCCACGTTCTCCGCGTCAAACTCGCGCACCCGGAACTGGAACCGGCCCGTATCCACCGTTGTTGTGCGTGCTGCCACTGCTGCTGCGTCGTCGGCGTCCTTCTTGGCCAGGGCCTTTTGCTCGTCCATCGCCTTGGCCTGGAAGTCGCGCAAGGCCGCCATGGGGTTCGTCTTGCGCGCGAGAATGTCCCGCTCCACCGCCACTAGCTCGGGAATAGGCATCCGCTTGTCGGCCGGCATCATTGTTCTGTGGAACGCCTTGGCTGCGTCCGCACGCGTAAAGTGCCGCGACTCGGACACGGGCTGGAAGATTTGCTGCTGCGTGTACGAATGCACGTGCACCTCGTTGATAGGCTCAAAGTTCTGCTGCACGTCCTCAGCCTTTGAGAAGTTGACCTGCGGCAGCATCGCCATCACGGCCCCAGCATACACCTCGGCCAGTGGTTTTCCCTGCCTGTCAGTCGTCTGTGCTGCCACCAACCGTGTACCCCTGCATTCTCAGAAAGATCAGCATGTAAAAACGTTCTAACCACTGTGGTGTCTTCAAGACTAATCGATACACATTGTTCATCACCGAATGCCTGCCCAAGCTCCCAAAGCTCTCTGAATCTCCAAACGTACCTCGTCCACCCACGTCTTCTCCATCTGCTTCAGCCGCACCACAGCCGCCACCCGCCGCATGTCAATCCCCAGCTCGGCTGCCACGCCCTTGATGCTCTCGCCCTGCTTCACAACCTTGCGCCACACCAGCTCCCTCGACGACTCGCCCAACACCGGCTTCGGACGGAACGCCCGGTTTGTCGGGAACGGCGGTGCCAGCTTCGACCGCTCCAGCGTCTCGACATCGCGCAGAGTCTTGCCAATGCGGTCCTTTTCGAGATATTCGCGCATCAGCTTCCGCTTGCGGTTCTCACACCATGGTTGCGTCGTTGAAAACGTACGCACGCCCCCGCCGCGCGTTGTCCATGGAAGCCCTGCCCGCAGTCGCATTGTCTGTCGCTCTTTTTATCCGCCTCTCAAAAAGACTGCGGATGAATTTGCACCCCAGGCGGTGAGCTGATTATGTCATCACATGCAGTGCTATTTACTGTCGAACTTGAGCAACAAGCCCTTTGGCGAGCGGAGAGCCCGGGACTATCGGCTATAGCGACGGCGCCAATGCGTCTCTGCCCTCCATATAGTCGCGGAGACTCGAAAAGGACGCCTTTTTTCCGTGCTTTGCCTGTTTAAAGCCAAACGGAAACCGCTCCGTCGTTATCATGGGATTCGATGTCTCCACTCTGCTGACTCTATCCGACTGCTTCCACTGCCGCCATCCGTCAAAGTCGACGAGAGCCTGCATGCACCCCCATTCCTGCACCTTGACGCGTAGGTACTCAAAGTTCACAGGCTGTCGTCAGCACCATAAATACCCTCTTAACTTGTAATTGTAAAACCCACCTTGGAGAGAAAGTCGTTGCAGCCTGCTGCCAACGCATCGTTGCGGTCGCTTTGCAACGTACTCGCCGTCAGGGCCACGATAATCACCGGGCTTTTAAAATTCACCCCCGTCTCAAGCCTGTCCACCGACGGGTCGTGCCCCTCACCTAAAGAGTCGCTCGGCGTCGACGAAAACACGCCAATGGAGTTTACTCGCTCCAGCCGGCGAATCTCCCGTGTTGCTTCCAGCCCCGTCATAATCGGCAGCTGGATATCCATCAGCACCAGGTGGAACCCTCCCGTCCTCCACTTATCCAAGGCCTCCTGCCCGTTGACGGCCGTATCCCATCGCACATTCATCCGCTTGATAAAAGCCACCAGCAACTTTAGATTCACGTGGTTGTCCTCCACAATCAACACATTGATCGGTGGAATCACCAGCGGCACGATCGGCGGCAGCTCGTCGTCGTCCTTGGCAATAATCGCCCCCTGTGTCGGTGGCCTTTCCATAGGACGCAGCATAAATAGCCCATCGCCCGACAGCTCCTGCTCTTTTTCGATCGTCTCCACAGGCGTTGACCTGGCGGTGGATGCCTCTACGCTCGCTAGCGTGGGTGTTTGTGCTGAATAGGGGGGCACGACTGCCACGCTTTGTGCCGTGACAACAATCGGCTGTTTTGATATGCCCGTCGTTTCGGAAAAGCCTCCTCTGGCCAACGACTCATCCGCGGACGACATCTGCGGCCGGTGCGATGTCTGGCGCTCCATGTTCCGTCGGACGACAGGGATGGTCCCAGGCAGTGCGGGAAGCGGCGGTGCCTGTCCAGTAGATAGAATTGATATAGAATGCGGGTGTTGCATAGGCGTGACTGTTTTTGGCGGTGCCTGGGGTGATGGAAGCGCCGGCGACCGTGGCCGATACACGCGCGGTGACTTTTGTGGTGAAATGCCGCTGGGAGTAGCGTGCGCAGGGTGTGCGCTGCCCGACCGAGCGTACAGCTCTGGGCCCTGCTTTGCATAATGGGCCAGGTCCATGGGAACAGTAGCGCCAAAGTAGTCGCTTGTGTGGACCTCTGGGGCTGCGCCAGGCATGTACTGCGGCTGCGAATACGACTGTGGGTATGGCGTAGCGTAGTACGTGGGATGGCCAGGCATGGGAGAGCGTGGCAAGTCCAGTGGCAGTCGCTTTGCCGGCACTTCAATATACAGTGTTTCGGCCATCGACTGGCCGCCGGGGTAGTAGTGGTCGAGGGCTGCGCCCATCAGAAGATCAGGACCTAGAATCACATCTCCGTCATGTGGCGGACGAGGCGAGAGGCGCAGCGAAATGTCTGGTGTATCATACACACGACCGAGAGAGTTTCCATACTTCCGGAGTAGCACATCGCGCACATCGTCCACCATATCGTTCTCAGAGAACCCAATCAGCGTCGGCGACGCCCCTAAACGGCATACCCACACCTTGCGTGTGGCCAGTACGTTTGCCATGGCAAATCACCCCCGTTCTACTTCCTATTGTCCCTTAGCGTAGTCAATGTTTCACACAGAACCTTGGATCGAAACACAGCACTCGTTTTTGCAGGGAACAAGCCCCAAATGTCTCGATCAGTTTTACCTACGTACTGGGTTTCCTCCCGTCCTTCCCATGTCTTGCATCTTCTAGCGCACGTGACTGTTATTGGTGGGGTTGCATTGCATTATTTTTGCATAACTTTGCTTTCATTCAGCCAAGCAGAAGACCTGTCTCGCTACATACAGCTCCGAGATGTCGTTTATGGACGGCAGCCAGAATGACACACTTTTCCAATCTACACCCTCCTCGCTGGATGCCTTCTTGCCCTCCAGCGCCTCGTGAAAGGCCGCCGCCTCTACTGGAAGCTGCTCCACCACACCCCCGTCACCAGCATGTGCCCCACAAAAACTGCCAATCAGCCCATTCAAGTTCTTCTGTAGATGCACCTGGAGAGAGTAGTCCTGTACTGTTAGTTTTACATATAAAGTGCAAGGCCACGTACGTTTGTCTTGTTCTGCGCGTCACGGCGGTGCTTGTCAATAAGCACCCACACCGTGCCCGCTGCAATAATATAGAGAGCCACATAGGCAATGTGAATGTCCATTGGTTCTGGCGAGCGCATTCTCCTGCTCAGCGTCCCATTTTCGCCAAAAAGCTCCACAAGCAGCTTGCCCAAGTAAATTGACATCATATTATCGCATTGTACAGTAATCATGCGCGGCAAGGGTGCCTCACCAGCCATTGAGGTTGCATCGTCCGGGAGCCTGGCAATCCCCAGTTTCTCCTCGCTAGTGATAAACGCCGACTTGGTCTTCTGGTGCCTTCCGAAATCATAGTAGAGCAATGTCTTCAGCTCAGGCGCCTTTCCCTATTAGTCAATACATTCGATAACCACCATCATACTTACAGCTTGCAGCAACCGGAGTGCTTCTACATGGGCTGGCGAAGCTTCTTTGGCAAAGGTTAAAGCATCCTTGGGTACAATAGCCTCAAGTAGCGTCAAGTATGAAAATGGGTTTACAACACCGTATGAAGGCAAGCTCACCAAATGGTTTTTGCCTTGAGCATCAGTATACCAACGCTGCGTACTATCCCCCTCTCGTGGAACAAACTCTCGCACCGTAACGGGGCTTAGCATCAATGTTCCACTAGAAAAGACAATTTCAATAGGCTTGCTGTCATCTTTCCAGTCGGAAATCACGGGATCCTCACCCTCCTGAAAGCGGTGGGTCAAGTGAAGACCCCCTACCCTATGAAACACAAACTTGTCTGATTGTAAAACTTGCATGATGAAAAGAATTGGAAAGTCAAGATTGAAAACAAAGAAGCCTTCTCCCCCTCCTCTTATAGACAGACCCCTTAGAGTTACATCAGATTTATCTTATCTCTAACCCCCCTTCTTGAACGCACCATGCCCCTCCATACGTACCCCCTATGTATGTAGTATGTATGCAGAAGCAAGCTAGAGGTCAGCATAGATTTGCATATTACGACTCCACGTAGAGCTCCCTTTTTCTCAAAAATCCTCCCGTGACTCCACACATTCTTACCCTCCGTTGCCTCTCTCTGTTCTGCCATAGCACTGAGCTCACCACACCCCCTTTCGCTCACATCATACAAAAAAAAATAAAAATATTCGTCCAAATCATATGTGCCTTGCCCCCCTTTTTTTAAGTACCAAAGAAATCCTTCAAGCTCAAACTCCCCACTTGCAGTATTCTCTATTTTGCATGTGCGAGACTTACATATCCTTTGGGCACCAAGAGTAAAAATGCAACTCCCCTCTCATTGTGTGTAATAGCCAAGCCCACTCAATTCGTCACTCATGCAGCTCTTATTTCAAACAGAACAGCTTTGGGAAGCTCTGCATTTCGACGCCCAGAAATTCTTCCTACGATTTTCATCCATACATCCCTTAACAAATCATTATACGCAACAATTATACACTCTGAATTTGATTTGATTTGAGTGAGTGGAGGCTTAAACGTCCACGACAAGACACTCTGAATAGACTTTCTACTTACTTAAACATGCATCGTTTGAGCTTCGGGTTTTGTGTAGATGTAAAATAAATCAAAGTCAAAGTCTTACTTAAACTTTTATTGTCCGTTTGTCGGCACTGGATGCCTAGAAACAATGAATAAAAAATGAGCTTAAAGCTCGTTGTTCACCAAAAGTTTAAAAAACTGCGGCATTCGGGAATCGAACCCGAGTCCCCACTTTGGAAGAGTGAAATCATAACCACTAGACCAATGCCGCATCAAAGCTAATTGAAAATTCTCAAAAATGTTGCATTATAAATATTCAACCATGTCCTGCCCAGTAACTGCTTAATGTTTTATTTCGTGGTGGAAAGCTCAGCTTGGGGCCTTGCAGAGGGATATTTCTGTCCGGTAGCCGGTCCGGCATCGTTTGAGCTTCGGGTTTTGTGTAGATGTAAAATAAATCAAAGTCAAAGTCAAAGTCATTTTTTGGACAAAAAAAACAATGAACGATCGCGAAATCGCCCTCGATGGTATCGAGAGGCGGCTGCGCGTTATTACGGAGTTAAAAGAACTCATAGTCACTTCAAGCGCTCCTACGGACCTCCGCCTCAACTTGGACGCGGTCCTCGCGACCTACCTCAGCTACGGAGGCGGCCTCGAAGTCACGATCGCGCCCCGACGCGTCGCGGCTCTAGACGTCCCGGCAACAGAGGTTGCGCACGCCCCGGCACGGCTGCCGGGCACCCCTAAGCCTCCTCCTCCGCAAACGAACGCGCCGTCGGCGCTTAAAGCGTCGCGTCACGCCACTGAACCCATCACGATTGAAGAAGACAACGAGGGCTTCACTACCGTTGCCAGCAAGAAGAGAAAGAAGAAGACAAAAGAAACACCCAAGGAGTCCGCTGAGGAAGCCGCTGCGCCCACGAACGCGCCGGCCGAAAAGGCGGACTACCGTTTGTACGTTCGCTTGCCCGCGGAGAGCACCCTCCGCGGCGCTGACGAATTCCT
>JAGKRY010000063.1:0-82524 GCA_020002325.1 Chrysosphaeria jannelii
CCCCATGCATAAGCTTGGATGGATCAAAGGCGGAGACCGGAGGGTGCTCAGCTATTGCTGAGGGCGGAGTATCCCGCTTAGGGTTTTTACGAGATGGTTTACGGAGTAGTTTTATGGCGGGTGCGGGACCTTATACGGATAGCCGGGTGTGGATGGGTATTTGGGGACTGCCTCGTGCGTCCAAGGATCTCGATAGACAAACGGACAATAAACGTTTAAGTAAGTAAGTAAGTTCAAGGCTCGGGAAGCAATCGTAATATAAATGATAGTAGTATCGGCCACCTCGGCTGGGTCGGAGCTGCATATCGTATGAGCTTCGTGCTTTAGGTAGTGAGAGGAGAGAAAGCCCTCACGGTCACGTGTCTTGCACCGGGCATACAGGGCGACAAGGCAACAGGGAAACAACACCAAGCCCCAAACTTCGCTGGGCGAGGACAGCGTCTCCCTGCTGCTGTCGTGAGACTGCAGAACAAATCTGCCGAGAGGTGCCTCCCCAAGTGCCGGACCTAGGGAGGGCGAAAAATGAAAGGAAAAGAGTGTGTGTTATCTAAATCAAGTCCAAAGGACCATAGAACATCTTCTAGGCTCTCCTACATGAATACCGCCCATTTGTATGGAGCCATGCAACTAACAACCAACCCAGATCCACTAGCGCTCGTGGAAAGATCGGCATAAATTGCTATGCAACATACGTAAAAGAAAAAAAAGCTAATCATCGGGGTATATGCTTTTGATAGATGACTGGAACTGGCACGTAACAGGGTCAAATGAGTTGAAATAACGACCAGCAGCTTCAAAGAGATAATATGGAACCAGCCGCACATCTGTAATCCACTCAAGGTTCTGCAAGGATGCTATGGCCCCATTGCTCAGGCCATGAAGCATACTGTAGTACTCTTGGCCCGATGCGGCCACCATTTCCTGTTCAAAGATGTCGACATCAACCAGGAAAGGCACGTCTCTATCGGTAGGACTATTGCCCCAGCCATTCACAATACCATACCACCCTGTCACACTGTTCCGGACAACATCGCCCACGTGGAGAGTCAGCGATGTGTTCTTTCGTACGGGCAGTCTCTTGAGCTTGGTCATGCTTCGTATTTGGTCGATGCGCGGATAGGGAAGCCCATCGATAAGGTTCATCTCGTAGAATATCCATGCATCATGTGGGAAACGCAGCGACATGAGCTCCAGAAGGTCGTCAAGAGTGTTTTCCCGGTTGGAGCCATGGTAAAACAGATAGCCCCAAAAGGAGGCGTACTGCAAAAGCTCGTGAATAGAGAGATTATAGTTGCAGTATCCGTTAAATATCTGCGTCTCAATAGACTCGATGCTTATATAGCTCTTAATTTTCAGTCGAGTGGCAATATCCTTCATAATCTCGCATGTTGGCTTAAGGTCTTTTTGATCTGTCGATGTATCCGCAATCTTTTGGTTATAGGGCATCACGGAAATGCACTCAAATGGCAAAAGAGTGTAAAAGTAGCTGCTGTTTTCCACGCCCTTTGGGTCCATGGAAGGGTCGAGTGCCATTTTGATGAGCTCAGGATGCAGATTCGTCACATTTGGATACAATCGGCCCTTTGGAGAAGGCGCATTGGATAAATGTTCGCCGTCGGCAGACATTCCGAGGGGGGTATAGACAATGGCAGTGTACTGGTCCTGAGGAGCTCCAGAGATTAGAACTTGAAGTCCGAGATATTGGGCAATACAAGCAAAAAGAATACAGGAGATAAGAGGGCTCGTGGAGCGGCAGTTATACTTTATTGGATCCACGGCCTTTCCGAGCATAAAGTAGTCAAAGCTGAAGCTGTCTTCGAACGCGGGCTTCGCTAGACCAAGTCCCTTCTTGTGCATCCATGCAACAAGGGTCTGGGCCTGCTCTCTCGTTGACATGCGTTTGAACTGGAGGTTTTCTTGGAGGAAGAGAAGGGAATATTCGGCAATATAGGCCTGTGTTCGGTCGATGTCGGCAGATGTCCCTGGCGGTAGAAACAGAGAAAAGGCAGCTACAGACTCGGACATGTATCGAAAGGTCAATGGGACAGTGGCAATGGTTGAGAACATTCGGATGGCCTCGCCTCGCATAATGCTCGAGAGGACGCTCTGTTCGTAGTAGTGCTTTCGCAGGTTGTGGTAGGGATTTTCGAGGACAGGCTTTGCGGGTATATAGTCCCGTACTTCGGAGCCAAAACGTCCTACTCGACGCATGTGTTTGAGGTCCGTAAAGTTGCTTTCTTCCAAAATCTTGACGGATTCTAGCGCCTTTTTCTTCTCGGCACGTCTCCTTCGCCACATGGATGCAAAGGACCGTTGCGAGGATTTGTCGAGAATGGCATCTCGGTCTTTTGACGACCAGTATTTAAAGTCATCCTTGCAGCGCTGTAGCCAGCATTTTGGCTGCAGTGCGACATGACGAAAGTATTTGGAAACATCACCAACATTGATTAAGTCTTCTGACGGCAGAAACGAAAAGATTATATTCAGAATTTCCACGGGAAGTGTGTCGAAATAGAGACCTTGGCCCAGTCTTTTTGGCTTATTCTCCGTCAAGGTTTTAGTAAGTGGATGTGAATAGGTTGGCTGGAACTTTTTTACGAATTCCTCGAGTAGGGTTGTGCTCATATTGATGTTGGGACTTGTGGCAAATATTGGCGTTGAACTTATCGAACATATGTACATTTGATAGTGAACAGGTTTGAGATTTTCTTACTATGTATGATGTATGTAAAAGCGGGTTGTCCCCGCTCGTACATTTATCCAACTACATATCCAACGTGCACAATTATTTATGCGATCCAAGCTTGGCACGGTTGAAGTCACAATCACTGCCTTGCACGACATTGAAAGTTTGTCTTCAGAACCATCTTCACGACTTCACCTGAAAACGTTGCAGGCGGCCCAAGAGGACTGTCGAATTTTCATTTTTGGTGCCATTCACATTTAGGAAAAATCAAAGGAGAAATATTGCCCAACAAGTCTGGCCGATAATGTACCGAGGTGATATGATCGCGTCTAGACTCTGGATGCTGATAGAGAGGTTTGATCTTCTACTTTTTGTGGCAGGATTGAAGGACAAAAGTTTTTTTTTGTTTTAATTCGTGGATTTCTAGACTAACAAGCACTAAACGAGCCTTTTGGATCGGCACTTGGGGCAGAATTTGGAGTAAAAATGAACCAAAAAAAAGCAACGACAATGCTTCCCAGTACTGCTTCCTAGTGCTTTGAAGGCACACGGCAGCAGCTCTCTGATTTCTTAAAAAACGACCATGAGGCTTGAGCCCAAGGCTCTATTTTTTGGACAACGTTGAGCCACCGGGAGAGTGTACAAACCGAGGTGGCATCGTTCCACTTTCCTCTTTACAGTTTCCTGTTGAGCCTCCAAAAGGTGGCAACATCCATCCTCAACTCCACTTGCCGAGCTAATAACCCTTTTCAGTATACTGCAAGTAGAAAAACAGCAACATTTTTTACTTCCAAGGCTCTTTTTATTGTTTTTTCTTCATGCTTACATTCTTATGAGAGTCAAAAGATAAAGCGCTCTACATCTCGCGACTTTTTGCCTTCCCTCTTCTTTCCATTGTCTGCACTTCTACGTGCAACATGGCATCACAACCAAACTCGTCTATGGAGTTGAACCCTCTTCCCAATGGTCTCAATGTCAAGTCTGCTTTTGCACCCTCTGCTCTGCAGTCCAGGCCGTCGACGGTCGGCCAGGAACGTCGAGAGTCCATAGCCAGGACGAGCACCACCAGTTCCAGTCTTTCTCAAGTCACTTCTCTTTTCCAACAGTCGGAAGTGCCCCATGGATTTTCGTCTGTAACGGCAGAGATTTCATCGTCTGTCTTTACGTCCTCTCGTCCCCAGCCCAAGCGTGCCCGGACAAGCTCATCTGCTTTGCAGAGGACGGCCACGGTAGAAATGGCAGCTTTGCAATCACTAGAAGAACAAGGAGAAATAGCACAGACAGACGGCATTTCCCATGGAGAAAAGAGCGAAAAGACGGTTGCAAAACCAGAGGACGAATCCCAGATAACACGACAAGAGACACTGGGTGTTTACCAAGACTATAGCAATGGCTACCATTTTCCCCCTAAATATTCCACAAAGGAATCATTCCTACATGGTCTACGTTCGTTTATTCATTATGCTTGCACACCAATGGGCTTTCTTGTCATTTTGTATGGTCTGAACGTTGTAGCATGGGGCGGCATGCTCTTTTTGCTTCTCTGCAACGCCAGCCCAGCCATGTGCCACCCCACTTGCAACGACATCAACTCGCCGCGTCGTAAATGGATTGAAACAGACTCCCAAATCGTCAATGGCCTCTTTTGTGCAACGGCATTTGGCCTAGCACCCTGGCGTTTCCGTGATGCTTATTTCTACTTCCAGTACCGTCTTGGTGGCCATTACATCGGTCTTCGTCGTCTTGCCGGTGTTCACCGTGACTGGATACGGCTTCCAGGCTCACAAGAGCTCCCCCCGTTGACGGGGCCCGGAAACATTCCGGCGGATACTCCGTGTGACGCGATTCCCTACCCAGAGTCAAAGATTCCAGACGCACCTCTAACGGGAGAAAGGGCACCACCAACAAAGATGGGTCGTATTGCCTATGCATTGGGGATGAATCTGGCCAATACGTTTTTGCAAGTGGTCCTTTGTGGCTTTATGTGGGGGATGAACCGTTATAATCGCCCCTCATGGTCTACTGGTGTTTTTGTAGCTCTTGGGTGTGTATCGGGTGCTCTTGGTGGCCTTGGCATGTTTTTTGAGGGAAAGAGAGTAAAGAGCATTGAGGGTGTTCCTCTTTCCAATGAAGACCGGGCCAAGTTGGCGGAGGACCGTGCTCGGGGTATTTTGCATTACAATAATTTGGAAGACAAGAAGCCCAAGAAAAAGACTACCGACCATGAGGCTGTTTAATTTAGGAATAATAATAGACCAATGCACAGTTGCACCTCCAAAGACTTTTTGGAGAAGATGTCGAAACATTACCTAATCCTGATGGCTTCGCGGAGCTTAATGCCGATCTTGTAAAATACCTACTGCCCAACAGCACTTCAAAACAAGAATTGCAAGCTTATCATGACCATGAAGGCGGTTGTATTTAAAGGAGTTGGTAAAGTCTCGGTGGACGATGTGCCCGTTCCACAAAGTAGGTCCTTGAGAGATGAAGCTTTCGTCCGTTAACAAATGATAGTCCAGGAGCCGACGGATGTTATTGTCAAGGTAGAATATACAGCATTGTGTGGCTCGTATGTATTGTTTGTTGATGAATTTACATACTGATGACGTCTAGTGAGCTCCATGTCTTTCGTGGTACGGAGCCAGTGCCGTCGACAGACTTTATCATGGGCCATGAATTTGTGGGCATCATTACAGAAACAGGTGCACAAGTCAAGACGGTTAGTGTTGGTGACAAGGTCATCACGCCCTTTACTACGTCATGTGCATCTTGCTTTTTTTGCCAACACGGCATGTCATCTCGCTGTACAAGGTCTACGCTCTTTGGCTGTCCCGATTTGCACGGTGGACAAGCCGAGTATGTGCGTGTCCCCCTGGCGGACGGAACAGTTGTCAAGGCGCCCGAGACGATCAATAGCATGGCGCTGATCCTCATGGCAGATATTTTTCCTACCGGCTACTTTGGCAGCCGGAATGCTCTTAGCCTGCTAACGCCCACAATGGCACTGCAAGATGCAGTGATTGCCATCATTGGATGCGGCCCTGTTGGACTTTGTGCCATTGTAGCAGCTCTTGATTCCGGGCCCCGCAAAGTCTTTGCCATTGACAATGTAGAGAGTCGGCTGGAAGTGGCCAAGTCACTGGGTGCCGAGCCTTTGAATTTCAACGACTATGACGCCCTGAAGAAACGGACACTCGACGCAACAGATGGGCGTGGTGTCGATGCTGTTGTGGAGGTTGTTGGTCTTAGCCCTGCTCTCCGTACAGCCTACGATATTGTTCGTCCCTTTGGGGGCATTTCATCCATTGGCGTTCACAATGCGGAAGTATGCTTTTATTTCTAATTTGTTTTATTATACTAATACATAGATTCCATTCTCTGGTGGTGATGCATACAAGTATGTTCCTTGAGTCTTTTCTTATTTTATCATGCTTATGGTAGCAAAAACATCCGTCTTCTCATGGGGCGATGCCCTGTGCGTTCAGTCTTTGGCGAAGCTCTTCCAGTGATGGAGAGAAACCAAGACAAGTTTAGGTTTGTTTTTGTCAAAGACCAAGAGAGACTAATGGGTAGCTTCATGTTTGATAAAGTCCTGCCTCTCACAGATGCAGTCCATGGTTATGACATTTTTGACAAGAGATTAGTGCAAAAAGTCATTTTCAAACCATAGAAAAATAAAAGAAAAGCATTTAATTCTGTCGAGGCTTGACAATGCCATCATGTAAAAAATAGTACACAACGGATGAGTCGTCTTGCACGATAGCAAGGAGAATGCGCTTGGGTCGCTGGGGGCCTCTCCATCGCATCCATTCATCCTGAATGGCCTCGGATGTCTCTGCACCAGGCGGGAGAGCTTCGATAGAATCCATAATGGCAGAGAATTGAGCCATTGTGGGCTTTTCTGACAAGTGCAATGGAAGGATCCATTCATATTCTGGTGGCTGTGGGATTCTCTCATCTTTTCCAAGGGCTCGTTCGGCCTTTATCAGAGCTATCTGTTCATCTGGATGGATATACATTCGACGGGGAGGAAGCCCCGTGAGCAAACCTCTCGGGCCATCTGTATGGGCTATTATGTTTTTCCAGTCCTGCTGGTTTTCCAAATTATTTTGGACAATCTGCAAAAGCGACGCATAGGGATCTAGAGACATGTCTTTTCCTCGGAGGTGAATAGAATGCACCATGAAAACTTGGGCCTATGCATATAATAGGCATATTAGTAATGACCTTCTTATATGCATAATGAAGGCGACCTCAGAGTCTTTGCCGTTATGTGCGCCGGATACAACTTTGTAGCATAGAGGGTATAGAAAGACATGAGAACGAGCCATGTCCGTGGTAGGATGGATATTTTACCATGGTGAATGAATCAATAAAAGCTTTTATTACGCCATGATAACTCCCCAGTAGGTAGAAAACAAAATGCTACTATGAAACGCTTATTTGCGCTTGGACTTTCCAATACGGTCCTTGTATCGTGCAAATACAATGGATGAAGACTTTTTTGATCGTCTCTTTTCGATACGTCTTGCGGGCGTTGGCTTCGTCTCGGGCGAAGTAGCGGCAGCTTTGTTCATCAGTACCTTGAAAAAAAATTAAGAAAAAGGAGAGAAAGAAATACCTTCTTGTCTCAGCTGGACACTCGGGGACAGGACGTCTTCCATGGCATCGACTGGCTTTGTTTCCAGCTTCTTCTCAACAAGTTCTAACAACTTGGCAGAAAGACGGTCTGTACGGGCCGCCTCTACAGGGCCAAAAACATTCTTCTTCAGTTTCTGGTTATTGTTCTTGCGCGAACTCGATCGCAAACTCTTGGCCATTGTGATGTGTTTGGTGAACTAAAGAGCCTTTGAAAATCTCCCACGGATAAAGATTTTGTCGGTGAAGATATACTGCCATTTTAATGATACCGCCTTCCTACCCTAGATGAACGCTTTTTCTCGACTTTGGCCGCATTGAGCACGGCCGATCCGAATTGTGCGTATTCCTCGCCTTTCGATTTCTTTTCCATTGACAGACGAGGACGTGCGACGTGCGGGCAAAGCTTCCATTGCATGGCATAGCTGTCTGCACGCGACCGATAGGGTACAACACGAGGTACAAAGGCAAGCGCAGTCGCGTTTATACATACAACTGGCAGTGGCGACATTTCGCGCCTTCCAAAGCGAGCAGTGCTGAGTGAGGGGCTCATTTTGAAGACAGAGGAAGCCGCGGAGCACGGAGGGGCTTCTCTGAGAAAAGGAAGAAGGAAAGATGGCGCCGGGAGAGCAGGTAGCACAGCTGGTGGCGACGATTCGGTCGTTGAAAAACCGGGATCTCGTGAGTATATGCGTGCGGAACCACATGGCCAAGTCGGGGAACAAGGCGGATCTCCAGAACCGCATACTTCTCTGTACGTCGTCTCATAAATGAAGGTAACAAAGAGAAAGACTAATAGAAGTGATTGATGCGTCTTCGCACGACCCGGACCCGAGCCGGTTCGAGGCCGTCCGCAACAGCATTCTGGGCCCCACGCCCCATATACAGCGAACCGCACAGGCTCCCGGTACAGGGCCTGCACCACCACAAGCACCGCGAGGACGGCCCTACTATGCGCCGCCACCGACGCCCAGCATGCAAGGTAAGTCGAGAAGAGGGCCCTGCAGACGAGGCTGCGGCTAACGAGCAGTGCTGGCCTTTCGACACAGTCCGTTTTTCAGCACTGTGCGGCCCATTGGGTCTGTGCATCATTGTGCGACGATGGGGAGCCACCGCAACAGCGTGTCTATTTCGATACGGGCGAGCGATGCGGGCGACATTGCCAGCTGTCTGACGGACAAGAAGCTGCGAGTGATGCTTTTCTGCGCCGAGAACACGTCGGGGACACAGAACGTTGTCTTCCCCTACCAATGCGAGCTCAAAGTGAACGGCGCCGAGATCAGGGCCAATCTCCGAGGCTTGAAGAACAGACCTGGCTCGACACGGCCGCCTGACCTCACAAAACACCTGCGTCTTAACCCGATCAACTATGAAAACACGGTGGAGTTTACATATGCCCTGACATCACGGAAGTTTTATGTGCAGCTCTTTCTCTGCCGCATCAACAGCGCCGAAGACCTCACCGACGCCATCAAAAAGAGGCCGCACATCCAGAGGGGCTCAGTCATCAAGGAGCTGGCCAAACAAGCCCAGGACCCGGACATTGTAGCCACATCGACTGTCCTGTCGCTCAAATGTCCCCTCTCCTACATGCGTCTCAAGACGCCCACAAGGGCCAGCTCGTGCCGGCATGTGCAGTGTTTCGACGCCATCTCGTATCTCCAGTTGCAGGAGCAAGGCCCGCAGTGGCTCTGTCCCATTTGCAACAACCCAGCCCCCTTTGACCGGCTCTTTGTGGACGATTATGCCAGCAACATCCTCGAAAACACATCACCCAACACCGAACAGGTCACCATTGAGCCCGACGGGAAGTGGTATGCCGGAAAGGAAGAATCGCCCACCGGAAGCACAGCCCCTCCGAGCTCATTGCCCGCGCGAAGCACATCTGCCGTCATCGACTTGGACGATCCAGCACCAACCGCAGGCACGGTATCCGTAAAACCAGCATCATCAGAGGCGTCCCTGGTGCTTCCCATGCTAGAGCTCACGCCTCGAACGACGCCTGGGGCTACGCCAGGGTCCAAACGAACGCACGACGTCATTGACTTGACACTGAGCGATTCTGATGACGAGCCGGCCGCCAAGAGACCCACTGTGCGGCCATAGACCTTTCTGTATATTTTCATTCTTCTTTACATTTCATCTGGTTGGATAGCATTCAGGGCAAGCCGGGGTTTTCATATTTCTCTACGCCATTACATATCTACATCTACATACTTTGACAAAGCAAAAAGCACAACGCCCAATAAAGATGAATCATTAAAAAAGACTACGGAAAAAGAAGGAGTCGTCTGTCAAAGAAAAGAAAAAAAAGACGTGACACTGCGACTGTGAAATTATGTACAGCATAAAGTGTGCAAAAAAAAGAAAAAAGGAAGGAGCGAGCATCGTCCTAGCGGAGCTTCTTAGACTCTGTGCCGCCGTAGACACGGTCATCATCGCCTTCGACAATCTTAATGGCAGCATCGGCAGCCAGTGCCTGCTTTTCCCAGGTGGACTTGCTCATTTTCTCGACCTTGTCAAAAAGCTCGGCCGTGGGCTTGCGGTAGCTGTTGAACCACCGGTCCCAGCTGGTGGTGTACTGGCCATAGTTGTAGTTATAGTCGCTGTGATGGACGGAGTGACAGGCAGCACCATTGATGACCGGGTTGTTGGTAAAAAACTCGCCGTCGTGGATCATAATGGTCCAAAAGTTGACAAACATAAAGAGGCCAAGATACGCCCATTTCTGCAGCGGGAAAATAAGAGGAAAGAAATGGTAAGGCAGACTCTGCAGCCAGCCGTCAACAGGGTGGAAGGCGTAGGAGGCAAAGGGCGTCGGCATGATCCATTTGTGGTGAGGCTTGTGGAGGTATTTGTAGACGGAGCGGTGGTGCAGGCCCCTGTGGATGCAGTAGACAAACAAGTCGGTGAAGATGAGGAACAGCGGGAACTGCAGGACATTGTACCACATACCAGGGCCCTCCTCCGTCCTTTCGTAGAGTCGCGAAAAGCCACGGACTTCAATGAGGAAGAAAGGTGCCGTCAGCAACGACATGATGGGCATGGCTTCGTTTGCGAGCTTAATCTCAAGCCATACCTGGTTCTTCAGGTACCGGGGGTGGTTCATGGTACGCTTGTCAAAGATGAAGACATAGGAAAGCGTCGAGAAGAAAAAGTAAGTGATGAGACCAAAAATCCTGGAAAAAATGTCAGAACGAGTCCCATCAATGCCAAAGAACGGGAAAGCCTACCAAGTAATCAACACGAGAGAAATGTACTGCCGCAAAATGTTATTTCGGGGCAATGCGCTCATGTACGCATATTTGGGTGGTTCCAGCTGGAAGAGATATGTCGACGGCTCATACTGCCACAGGCCCGTATTGTTGCCAAACGACACGGTTTTTTTAATGGGAAAAAGAACAGAGTACGCGTAATCAAACACGTACGTGTCCATGACTTCCAGCGCGATATCCATGGTCCCGGTGCGTCTTTTTGCAGAATGGCAGTCAAGACGTTGCAAAAAAATGATAGGGGTCGCGTTCCTAAGAAATCTATTTAAACATAGCATTTTTGCATTTTATTTTACCATTAAACTTTAATCAGGTGCCCTGATCGGACCACTCTATCTGTCGGATCAGACACATCCCGTAAATAAGTGGGTCCGGCCTTTCGTTTCCAATGCCGAAACTTAAAAAGACATGTCGACTCTTGCATCTCGAGTAGAGAAAGTATATACCACTTGTACTAGGCAAGTTCTTCTCTATAATTACACCATAAGAGGTGCCATTACGCCCTTCATCATGTGACCGTTTGCTCTCAGTCGCTCCTTCCCATCGTTGCTGCCCATGGTGTTATAAATCCCTATCGATACTATGTACTCTTGGCTTTGGTAATGCACATAAAGCCGAGCAAATTCGCCTGGTAGTCATGTCACATGGTTAACTGGGTCTAGTTGCTCTTCACCCGGTTCCAGAAACCCCAAGGAACCAATAAGAGGCACTTTCTGTCTTCTTCATTGCCACTATGCTGGAAGCAACACCATTCGTAAAATATTATATCATCTTTTCCGCATACTTAGGCATCTGTGCGGTCAAATAGATTAATGAATGTATTTTTTGCTTTATCAGTTATATAGCAAACTTATCCATGACAACCCATAAAATATGCTTACCATGGACCAAGAACCGAATTTGGGAGACATTGTAGACCAGTCGTACAACGCTGGCTTCATCGTCCTGAGCTACATAATATCCTTTATTGGTGCCCTCTCGACGATTGAGCTTCTTGGCCTCAAAACCTCGGCTTTTGGATGGAGAAACATGTGTGTTAAGACGTACAACCTACAGTCTGCTAACAGTAGAATTGCATCCTTTGGTGCTTGTATCACCATGGGTGCCATTTCCATATGGTCCATGCACTTTATAGGCAACCGTGCCATAATCTTGGCAGATGGCCACAAGGATTTGCAGATTGCTTACTCTAGTGGCTTTACGGCACTCTCATTCTTCGTACCTATCGTCGTCCTTGGTGTTGCTTTCAGTATGATTGGCATTAACAAAAAATACTTAAAGTATAGAGTCATCATTGCTGGTATTCTACTCGGCTCAGCAATTTGTGGTATGCATTATATCGGCAATGTCTCCATCGACAACTATACCTGTGTTTATAGGGCTGGCTATGTGGCCGGTTCCATCATCATTGCCTACTTTATTTCGATATCTTCACTAGTTATATTCTTCATTTCCCGCGAACAGTGGACAAATTTTTGGTGGAAGCGTGCTGCTTGTTCTGTCTTTCTCTCCATTGGCGTGACGGCTATGCATTGGTGTGCTGCCGTGGGCACGCACTACAGGCTCAAATACTACAGGGTGCACAGTGGTCTCTCAAGAACAGGAGCTGTCATTTTAGCCTCTTGTCTATCAGGGGTGACGGCTATTATCATCCTCTTAATCTCGGTTAAGAAAGCACGAGAGTTGAAGCGGATGGCAAAGAGAGCGCATCAAGTTGTCTTGGCCACTGCCATTTTTGACCAGAACAATCGAGTTCTTGTGAGCCCAGAAGGAGCCCTACCAAATATCCGCATAACGGAATCCTACATTGATCCAAATGATGAAATCAATATTGGATTGGAACTTCGAGAAAGGCTTCGCCATTCTTCCTTCTTATGGATGTTCCGCGCGTCTCGGAACTGGTCGAGTATTGAACCGATCTTACCAGCGATACACGACCATCTCCTCACATTGCCGCGCAAAAAGAGATCAAGAGCTCACTTGCCGCATATATCTACTAACATGTATGACCAGGTGTCTCTTGTGGATGAAAATGGTCAAGCTATTGAAGATTATGACATTGCTCTACGGGAATTATTTTGCACCAGTGCGGCAACCATTGCCGCGAAAATAAAGATACCCCTAGAAGATGTTGGTGCTTTGAGCAATCGGATTTTAGTGACAGGGAAGCTTCCCCGGCACATGCGAAAAGAAATTGACACTCCTATTATCGACGGGAAAATGGAAAGGCTAAAATCATTTTTGAAAAGTTCAAGGGAAAAATCTTCTGATATTGAAATGGCCAACCGGGAATCTCGCCAGAACCGCCGCAGAAGTAGTATTTTTCGAAGGTTGCCTCGATCACTAACCGATGACTATGATGATGATACTGGTCTGCTGCTACTATTAACCCAAGAGGTCCAATCTAATCGACAGGTAGTAGCACTGGAAGAAACTGGCTATCGATTTGGTGATATTCACCGGGTGGCAGGTCGGATTACAAGCCATTTACAAATTAGAGAGCGAAATTTCGAAGAGTATCTTTATACGATGAAAGAATACAGCGAAGGCGATCATCCAGATGGGCTAGGACCTGGGCTCTACGCGTCTTTCTTCGGTATAAAGCCAATATTCCGACAACAAGGTGCTGCTGGATTTGATATCATGGTGGATCAGGAGAGACAGCACCTACTTCCAACGATCCGGCTCAATGACGACGATATTGTTTTGCCTTGGACTACGATCGAGCCATGGCAAGCATCTTTTTTGAAAAGAAATATGTCTGGTCTCCCCATAAAAGAAGCGTTACAAAACCTGAAACGACTTCAAGATCCATCAAAGTCATCGCTAACAGAGGTAACATTTGCTAGAAAGCTTGTTGAGGCCTTTGAATTATTGTCTATCAAGATTGGTGATTCTGACCTGTTTAAGCTTGGTGTTGTTTCGTCCAAAGCTATTGAGGTACCGGCAAAGAAAGTCAAGGGCGCGCAGAACGATTCGCCCTTTGCCTATTTGATTGCCATCAGTTCATTTATTCCTATTCACCAGCGTATAATGAGCACGACATGCAAGCTTGTTCCATTGGAGCTGTTCAAGACGGAGCAATTGGATGGCAAGAGCCCGCTATACCGAGCTCTTTTTTTGGATAGTATACGCCGGGAGATGTATCCCGTCATTTATAATACACGAAAAGATGAAGCAGGGGACTCTACGCAAACTGTTCATGATCAACAGGACCAAGATATATCAGAGTATAGGCCGAGCAGGAAGTTATCACAGGATAAGGGCAGGGCTGCCCATATTTACACGGGCACGAATACTACAACGATCACGGCAGCCCACAGCACAGCGTCTATTCCTATGGAAGAGCAGGAGCATGGTTATGGGCAGGCTTTAGAAGAAGGAGATGAACGCTCGGAGGGCATTCTTGTATCTCGGGAGGTGTCTGTGGAAGTCGAGAGTGTTCGATCGAGACGTGACGACAACCAAGACCAGTCTGATCAGTCTGGACGGTCGGAACGTACGGCAGTGCAAGAACCCGCATGGCAGACAGCCTTTCAGCCTATGCGTTCATCAATTGATGAAGAGGGTGGAGAGGAAGATTTGGAGAAGGATGATGAGCACCCACAGCGACATGAGCGAATTGTGTCGTATGGGGGAGCTACAATTGCAGCACAGAGCACGCATGGCGATGCAAACTGTAGCAAGCGTCTTTCGGGGTATTCAATGCAGACATCTGGGAAAAACACTCCGAGAAAGTCCAGCACGTTGACGGTCAAGGAGGGAGCGATGAAAGATGATGTAACATTTGTAGATGAGTTGTTTAATGAGCTCATTGAAAGAAGGCGTGGATAGCGAGCAGGTCCTTGGTGAAGCATAGACAAAAGCACGATGAGTTTTATTTTTCCATTATGTATCGTATAGATCATTTCTTCTTTGAGAGGCATGCATATATAAAAGGATTTCTCAACCCAGTCGGTGAGCGTGGCACACCGTCAAAGAACGCCATGGCTTGACTCGCATGGGTGCATCATTGCCAAATCACCGTCACGGCCCAAATAGTCTATTTTAGTAGAAAAGATGGCCAAGGTGTTTGGGCGTCTCTATCCATAGATGGTGCAACTTTTTTTAGTCGTTTGCGCATTGCGATTGCGATTGCCCAGGCGGGATCAAGTTACTGCATTGCTTGTGCAGCACGATAGCTTATACGAACACGATGAGCCCAGCAAACGGGATCCATGTTGAAAAAACAAAATCGGTGCATTGATTGTGTTGATCTCATCCTTTATTCGTTTTCATTGCATGCAAAAAAGAAGAAAAAAAAAGTTGTGTAGAGATTGTCTTTTATGACGAGTCGAGCTGATGGAACCGAGCTTTTTTTTCAAGGAAAAAATTTAAAAGACCCCCGTATCTGGGATGAAAAGGTTTTCTAGAAAAAAAAACGAATGGCACAGAAATGAACATTCGAGATGTGAAGAGAGAAGTTCAGGGAAGAAGAGAACTGAACGCATGCGAATGGACTTGAACAGTACAAACAAAAAATCCACGCCAAACGGAAGAGATGCAGATGCATAATGCCGAGCAAAACAAATACATAAAAATAAAAAAAAGCTGCAAAACTAAATTTAAAATGAAGAGAGAACAGTGTAAACGAAAAGAAAGAAAAAGAAAGAAAAAGAAAGAAAGAGAGTAATGGACAAAACAGGATGGCTGCATAGTTTTTCTGGCAGTTCTGGTGCCTCTTTTTGTTGTTTTTCATTCTTGTTTCTATTTAAAAGGAGCTTTGTAGGTAGATTGGGGTAGGACTAGAGGAAGAGCTATTGGAGGGACGGAAGATCCATCTGAAGATGACAGGTCGATCATCGGTACTGGTGCTAGCCCATAGAAAGAACTATTCTTTGGGAAATGAAGACCGGGAGAAGGAAGAAAAAAGGCATCGTGTAGATGGGAGCCATGGAAAAATGGAAGGGCTGTGAGCAAGGAGCGCCACTCTTCTAGAAGCCAATTTCTCTTTGGCAAGGTCATTCAAGGTTATGAATGGCAAGACGCAAAAAAAAAAATTAAAAAAGAACAGAACAGGGACCAGCGTAGGGGGGAACAACAGCAAAACGAAGAAAAAAAATGATACATGACAAACTAAAGTTGATGGTTGAACCGCACACGCCCCCTAGTTGAAAACAAAAAAAAAAACGAAAAGCAGAGAGAAAGAAAAAAGGAAAAGAAGAAAAAGGAAAATGAATGCATGAGATGGGAAAGAATAGAAAAATAAAATAAACAAAAAAAAAAGGGCGAAGAGCTTGGATGGTGAGGAACGGCAAAAGAAAAAAAGGTATATAAGGGTGCTGATACCTTCCCATGATTCCAGCATCCAGCATCCCATTCCATTCCTTTTTTTACATCTCCAGGAAGCAGACGACGATTACCATCTTTTTGTATTTTTGGCATTCCAATTTTTTTATTTTCCCCTATCCTTGAGAATCTTTTTTCCCCAGTCTTTGCCATTGAGAATGTCTCCCAGCATGAGCTCTGTTTCTTCTTCCACCATTGTCAACTATGGTCGATCGGGCTATGATATTACAGAGGGCGAGAGTATGTTTTTTGCTTTTATTTCTTTATATGAAATATACTAACTAATGGTAGAGGACAAGCCCAAGAAATAAATGGAGAGGGCCACATGCTTTGTCTCGATTTCCCCAACGCTACCATTTATACTCCCCTCCTCACTGGCACGGCCAAGGACACATAGACTTTTTTTTCTTACTATAATTTCTGGGCGGCATTTCTTTTACATCACGACCATTTTTTTGACAGCATTTGCATTATTTGGTGGTTTTCAAACATAGACTTGATGGGGATAGACGGATTCCATATTTAGTCGCCATATACCCAAGTTGCGGCGATCTGATACTCTTAATTATAATACAACTTTTTTCATTCATGATTCATCCATACTGTGTAGACTTGCAGTGGCATATACAAACCACCGCTAGGATGGCGCTGTGAGGATACATACCTAGATACATGGACTTCCTATTCCGGTTAGTTGTAACGCCCGAAAAGCCAGCTCTGTGCAGCAGCTGTGGTCAGGATATGGGGTGCACCGCGTGGAAAAAGTGCTCTGGTCACGTGTATTTCCTCACCGCCCGGGGTCAGAAGGCGGGGCAAAGCAGTACTGCCAGGGCACACCGCCCAAGCCACAATAGGTGGCGATCGCGTGAAGGAGGCGAAAAATTCATCCGGAAGAGGCAAAAACCCACACATCGAGCCGACGCCGAAAAGAAGCAAACAAGCATAAAGACGCTGCACAGAAAAGAACAGAAGAGCAGAATGGCGACGGAAGCAAAGGACACGCTGCTTGCGGGCGTGCAGGTCGAGGCGCTTGCCGTGATGAAGATTACGAAGCACTGCTCGACGGCAGCGACGACGACCGCGACGGGGGCTATTGTTGGTATGGAGAACAGTGGCATGCTCGAGGTCACCAACTCGTTTGCGTTCCCCGCGCTGGAGGCACCCGTGGAGTCGGGCAACGAGCGTGGCCAGAGCGATGCAGCGACGGCGTCGGCCGGAGCCCCCCGGGCCCGCGGCAACATTGCGTACCAGGCCGACATGGTGCGCAGCCTGAAGGAGGTCAACGTGGACGCGAACGCGGTCGGCTTCTACACCAGCGCGGCGATGGGCAACTTTATCAACATGCCGTTTGTGGAGAACCTCAACCATTACCAGCGCGATGCGCAGCACGGCGCCCACTCGGTGGGGCTCGTCTGCGACGTCAGCGGCAGCTCGCAGGGTGCGCTGAGCCTGCGGGCCTTTCGTCTGTCGGACAAGTTCCTGGCCGTCTTCAAAGAGGCCAAGTTTACGTCGGAAGTGTATGTTTTCCACGTGGAAGAAGGGAAATTAACCGTGCAGTCTCCAGAAGTCCAAGCTGTCCTTCAAGGACATCCTCGTGGAGCTCCCCGTGACGGTGCACAACTCACATCTCCTGAATACCTTTATCCACCAGCTGCCGGCGCCGCCTTCCAACGAGCAGCTGGCCATCCCGGCGTCGCTTTCGGACATCCTGCGTGCCCCCATCTCCATCCCCCCGTTCAGCACTTTTGACGCCCTGGACGTGTCGATTGACTCGTATCTCGAGAAGAACTGCGAGCTGCTGCTGGACTGCGTGGAGACGCACTACAGCGACCTCGGGAGCCACCAGTTCTACCAACGCCAGTTGGTGCGTGAGCAGCAAAAGATTGCCGCCTGGCAAGCCAAGCGCAAGGCCGAGAATGCACAGCGTGCTCTGTTGAAGCAGGAGCCGCTGCCGGAAGACGAGTGGCAGCGGCTGTTCCGGCTGCCGCAGGAGCCCAGCCACCTTGATGGCATGCTGAATGCCCGGCAGGCAGACCAGTACAGCAGCCAGGTGGATTCTTTTACGGCCAATGTGAACGCCAAGCTGTTTGCTCTGCAGAGCAACCTGACGTCCAAGTGAGGGTTACATCTTATCATGGGTTCATTAAAAGTAGATTCTCTATAGTAGTTTTTTTTTCAATGAATGGGGTTATGAATGAATGCAGCCACGATGCGAAACTTGGAATTGGGGAAAACGAGCCAATGAAAAAGATGCTGCAGAACATTCCTTTTTCCACTGCTGTGCGCCTTTTTACAGCCTAAAAAAATTTCAACCCCGCCATCGTGCTGGGATGCCCCACTGTAGACCGCTACAGCAGCTGCTGGCAAGACCCTGAATGGCACTGCTTGAAAAGGCCAAAAGGCGTGTCTTCTTCTTCTTCTCCTCTCTCCTCTTGTTTCTCCCATCTCTTCGTCGCCTCCTTTCCACGTGTGTTTTCCCGTCTCTGCAGGCCCGACTGACAAGCTAGTTTCTTCCGCAACAATGTCTGCTCCTGCCCAAGCCTACAAAGTGGCTGATTTGTCCCTGGCTGCCTTTGGCCGCAAGGAAATCGAGCTTGCCGAGAATGAAATGCCCGGCCTCATGGCCACGCGTGCCAAGTACGCCAAGGACCAGCCCCTCAAGGGCGCCCGCATTGCCGGCTGTCTGCACATGACCATCCAGACGGCTGTTCTCATCGAGACGCTCGTGGCTCTCGGCGCTGAGGTGACGTGGACGTCATGCAACATCTTCTCCACGCAGGACCACGCTGCCGCTGCCATTGCTGCTGCGGGCGTGCCCGTGTTTGCCTGGAAGGGCGAGACGGAGGAGGAGTACAACTGGTGCTTGAAGCAGCAGCTCGGCGCCTTCAAGGACGGCCAGACGCTCAACCTGATTCTCGACGACGGCGGCGACCTGACGGCGCTTGTGCACAAGGAGCACCCCGAGATGCTCAAGGGCTGCTACGGCCTGTCCGAGGAGACCACCACGGGCGTCCACCACCTGTACAAGATGCTCGCGGACAAGTCCCTCAAGGTGCCGGCCATCAACGTCAACGACTCTGTGACCAAGTCCAAGTTCGACAACCTCTACGGCTGCCGCGAGTCGCTCATTGACGGCATCAAGCGTGCCACGGACGTCATGATTGCCGGCAAGATTGCCGTCGTGGCCGGATACGGCGATGTCGGCAAGGGCTGCGCCATGGCCCTGGCTGGCATGGGTGCCCGTGTCATTGTGACCGAGATCGACCCCATCAACGCCCTCCAGGCAGCCATGGCCGGCTTCCAGGTCACCACCATGGAAAAGGCTGCTTCGGCGGGCCAGATCTTTGTGACCACTACCGGCTGCCGTGACATTCTCACCGGCGAGCACTTTGAAAAGATGCCCAACGACGCCATTGTCTGCAACATTGGCCACTTTGACATTGAGATTGACGTTGCCTGGCTCAAGGCCAACGCGGCGTCTGTCACCAACATCAAGCCCCAGGTGGACCGCTTCACCATGAAGAACGGCCGCCACATCATCCTGCTCGCCGAGGGCCGTCTCGTCAACCTTGGCTGTGCCACCGGCCACTCTTCCTTTGTCATGTCCTGCTCCTTCACCAACCAGGTCCTTGCCCAGATTGCGCTGTACAAGAACGACAAGCCGGAATTCAAGAGCAAGTACCCCGAGTTCGCCAAGAACAACTTTGGCGAGGTCGGCGTCTATGTCCTTCCCAAGATCCTCGACGAGGAAGTCGCCAGACTGCACCTTGCCCACTGCAACGTCGAGCTCAGCAAGCTTACGCCCGTCCAGTCCGAGTACCTTGGCATCGACAACAACGGTCCTTACAAGGCGGACCACTACCGCTACTAGACGGCCTCCTTATTCTTTTTTTACTCTTACGTTTTGAAAAATCCATTATACCCATTTCAACCGGGGACAATCTGGGGGCAAAACCCACCCCACCCTAGTGTTTTTTTGTTTCTTCAAAAATGTTTTCAACAGCATCGGAAAGGAGCCTTGTTTTTGATTTCTTAATTGATTTTAGTGTGCAAAGACACGAATATATTCCTTTCATTTCAATCATGTGTAATACATGGGAGCACAATAAGCCCACGATGCCAGTATGCACTTATGCATTTATGCGAAACGATGACAAAGCTACGCCCTCGGGTCATCCCTCGACCCCGAGCGTGCCATGAGCATTAAAAAGTACAGGTTAAAAAAGAGCGGATGAAGCTGCCAGCTTAAGAACATTACAAGAAAAAAAATAGCCTTTTGCCACTCCAGAGAATGACCTTGTTTATGCAAGGGCTTGGCGTTCTGTGCCTTGCTGCCGTCGTTGTGCTCGTCTGGACGCGTGCCGCATGGACGCCGACGGTCTCCACGTCGCTTCACTCGGCGCGGGAGCGTATTCACGAAGGCTTCACCTCTCTTGGCTCGCCCTTTTCGTATACGGCCCTTCCCACCAACTTTATGGGCGATGCCGAGGCCGGTCTTTCGAGTGCCACCTTCAACCTAGCCTCCAACATCGAGGGCGCCGATGGCCGTTCTGGCTTGGATGACGCCAGCAAGGCGGCCATTCTCCGCATCATGAAGCGACGTCGGCTTCCCTTTGACGAAGCACGAAAGGTATACATGGAGCAACGATTCAAAGCCAACGGTATTGGTGCCGATGGCCTTCCCCAAGACCCCAAATTCGTCAGCTTTTCATGACCTTTTTTTTATTCATTCTTTTGCCACCATTTATTTTTTTTCTTCTTTTTGTCTTGTCTCTTGTAATTTTAACTGTACGAGCCCATCATTCTTTTCGTTCCTATTTTTTTTCCCTTTGTTACCATTATATTTCCTTTGTTCCTACTCTTTTGCAAGTTCAATAAAGCATCATTTTTTTTTCTGCAGGCAAAGATGAGATAAATGGGTGTCCTATAAAGGCACCCATGTGATCATAAAAATCATCAGCCTATTATCATTGCCTGCGCACAACCTCCCCTCTACGTCACTTGGAGAATAGGCTTCATTATAAACTGCCCTGGTACTATATAATCACCAAGTGCCATTCCGCAAACTACCTACAAATAGCGAATGTTGTGCCGATTCTTGCGGAAAACACTCCATCGGTCGTCAAAAATGTTGAAGCGGAGAGTCTCGTTTAGCTTTCCCGCCCGTCCCAAGTTCTTGTCTTCATTAGTACCACCACCGAAAAAGACACCAATGAAAAAAGTGGTGGCGCCACGTTTCCCAAAAGACTCGCCCAGCGGAGACATCAAAGAAATATACCTCAAGATTGACCCTGCCGATCGGACAGGATACTATACCTGTCTTGAGTTTTTACTACGAAAAGTATCCGAAGATTTCGGCCAAAAAAGTGCCAAGAAAAAGCGTGCCTCCCTGTCGTACGTTTAATACAAAGGATAAAGTCCTGCACTACTAACACTCATAGATCTAGATGGCAAGAGCTCGTACCAGACTAGACAAAAGCATCATCCTGGAATAAAATCTTTTTATGTGGCAAGCATTTATTACAGAAACGAACATTTAAAAACAAGATGCCATACTATACTATATGCAGATAGAAACATATTCAACAGATCATACTCGAGGACCAGCAGCAATAACATCGTCCGTGGCTTGATCCTTGTACAGCTTAAAGTTTTCCACAAAGAGGCTACCAAGCTTGCGAACTTCCTTGTGGAAACTCTCCTCGCCCGCTGTCCATGCGGTCTTGGGATTCAGAAGCTCGGATGGGACGCCAGGACACGATGTCGGCACCTGGAGATTGAACACCTCGTAGTTTTCGTACTTTACCTTGGCCAACTCACCCGAGTGAACCGCATCCAAGATAGCACGCGTGTACTTAAGAGGACAGCGCTTACCTCCCTGAGCAAAGCCAGCACCAACCCAGCCTGTGTTGAGGAGCCAGGCATTCGCCTTGTGCTTCTCAATCTTGTCCGCCAACATCCTCGCATACCGCATAGGATGGAGCGCAAGGAAGGGCTGTGCGAAGCAAGACGAAAAGGTTGCCTGGGGCTCCGTCACACCATCCTCTGTACCGGCCATTTTGGAGGTGTAGCCGGAAATGAAGTGGAACATGATTTGGGAGGTGTTGAGCTTGCTGATAGGAGGGAGAACACCACGCGCATCGCAGGTAAGCAGGACAATGTTCGTGGGGTGGTGGTCCGACAAGCAGGGAATCTTGGCATTCGAAATGTACTCGATGGGATAGGCACAGCGCGTATTTTCAGTCAAGGTCGAGTTGTCATAGTCGACAATACGTGACACGGGGTCAAAGACAATGTTCTCGAGAACAGAGCCATATCGGATGGCGCCAAAAATATCAGGCTCCTTTTCGGCAGAAAGGCCAATGCACTTGGCATAGCAGCCACCCTCAATGTTGAAGACACCACGGTCACTCCAACAGTGCTCGTCGTCGCCAATCAATGCACGATGAGGATCGGCAGACAAGGTTGTCTTTCCCGTACCCGAAAGACCAAAGAAGAGCGTCACATCACCATTCTTTCCCTCGTTGGCGGACGAGTGAAGTGTCAGGACATTGTGCTTCACAGGCATTTCATAAAAGAGGACTGTGAAGACACCCTTTTTCATTTCGCCGGCATACTCTGTGCCCAAGATGACCATCTCCTTCTCGGCAAAGTTGATGGCCACAGACGTCCCCGAAGTCATGCCTTCCGTGAAACGATTCGCCGGGAATGCACCCGCATTGTAGATGGTATAGTCTGGGTGGAAGTGCTCAAGCTCATCCTCTGCCGGACGGATCAGCATGTTGCGCATAAAAAGAGCATGGTAAGCACGGGCACAGACAACCCGGACACGGATGCGGTAGCGTTCATCCCAGCCAGCGTAGCCATCAATCACATAAAGGCGATTGCGTGTGTTTAAATAATCAATGGCACGTTCACGGTTGATTTTCCAGACCTAAAGTTAGCATGTGTGTGCAAAAAACGTGCATAAAGGAGTGCAGCGTGGATCCATGTGGCAAGCCCGCCCAACTGCCCTTTTGGGGACTAACAAGGCTTGTTACACAAACGACCTCGACCACCAGGTATAATTCCAGAATAATGCTAGAAAGCGTTGGGTTTCAAGAAAAAGAGAGAAAAAACGTACATCTTCACTCATGGGTTTATTTACAGGCCCCCACCAAATGTCATCTTTAGATGAGACCTCCTCGACAATACGCTTATCGAGAGGGGAACGGCCCGTTTTCTTTCCAGACGAGGCCGAAAGGGCACCAGACGAGGTAATGCTGGACCCCGGCTCGTACACGAGGGCATCTTCGTAGAGGGAAGCGACAGAGGGATGGGAGATAATGGCTACACGGTCGTAGTCAATGTGTGCGTTCTGGTGAAGCTCTTCTTCAATCTCCGTGTGCTCAACATGTGGACTCGTGGTCAGTATGAAATGGTTATCAAAGAAAGAAAACATACGCAACACCGCTTGGGTGCAAGCTGGTTTTGTTGACAGACGTTGTCATGTTGGCGTGTCTTGGTTGGTTGCGAGATAGCAATTTTATTTGGGGTCCTTGGACAGTGGGATCAATATATGGAGAAGCAGATCTTCGGATGGAGGTCATGTCTTATATATACCGACAATAAAGCAAAGGCGTTACGATAAGTGTCGGAATTGGCTTCGGAACAATACGTAGTTTGTTGCGGATAGAGTATGAAAGTATTTTCGTAGCAGGGATTACTTGGAAGGGGTAAGAGATGCTAGGCCTAAAGAAAACAAAACAGTTAGTCATTTGGTGATACATGATGGAATGTGTATTTTTTTCGCGGCGGATGGCCGGGGTAGTAGAGCTGGGGATATGGAGAGATGCGGTAAAAAAGAAAGTTTAGCGTGTGGTGGAATAATGGCACTTTGCCAAAATGACATCAGAACGTAATATGTACTGAAATTGACTTTTGCCATTTTGCATTCGTCTTTGCATGGTCATCTTGAAGAAGGGTTCGTGTAACAAAAAAGCAAGGTGATGAGAAAAAAATTTCCATTCTTCTTACCTAAAAACGCCATAGAAGATGGGATTGATATGGGTAGGATGACGAAAATGGAGCAGGCGGGCACCGCTTTATACCATGACCAAATGTCAAATGGTTTCTCCAATATAAGGTCATGAAGCAGTCAGCATGTTCTTGGGGTACGTCTATACAAGACATGTGAAGCACATGTCCAAAGAAAAAGAGGCCTAGAAGGAACTAAAAATACCTCAGAGCAAGGTTCAGCGTTGATAAAGTCCCGATTGGTAGCGAAAATCTGGGGCAGTGTACCTACTGTACCCAGCCTAGCTCGTTCAACTTCAACTAAAAGGGCGTATTAGCAAATACATACCATGCGTAGGAAAATATCGGAGCCAAATATGGGCATGCCATTGGTCACGAGGATAGGTCAAGCTCGGCTTACGAGAACTGGCCATGCCAATATGCCTCGCAAAGTAGGCCTGGACGAAAATAAATAGGACCACCCATCACGAATGATCGACGTGTCACCGCTTTTACTCATCTTTTGTATGTAAGATGCATGTACCTGACCATTGTCAGCCTTGCTTTTGTATCATTCACGCTCCAAGAATATCGGGTAATGCCGGTACATGCTTTATGCCATGATTGCGAAGAAACAAACTGGTATTCTGCCATGCCAAAAGAAATAAAAACGAAGAAGAAGACTGCCTTGACCCGAGAAGAAAGCGGACGCAAAACAACTGCACACAAAGTCTACATGCAATAGTGTTGATGATCCATGTAGGGTCACATGTTTCTTCCCCGGATTTCGATATGACTAAGAACTTTCAAAGACAGGGACATTTTTGTGGTTTCAGATTCCACTGCTGAGAAAAAAAAACAATAAGAGTTGTCTTGCACTCAATGGTTCAAAAATGTTAAAAAAATTTTACAGCGGGTTGGATGGCATATGTCTTGGCATGTGCAAGTCATATGAGCCATGAATTATATTCTGTCTTACTTTGAACTGTCTTGTTTCGAAGCAAAAAAAGACCCCTTCTGTGCTCCTGCATGTCGACTGATTTTTTTTATCCCGATCCTATCCGAGATCCGCTCGTGGAAAGACTTTCCAGACCACCTTTTTTTACATTTGAAATTGCCTCTTTCAGTAGTTTTTAAGAATATGGCTCCTGCTCGGCTCATGGCGTTGGCAAGCACAGGCCAAAAGAATTCCTTTCATGCGTCGCGGTTTTGGCTAGATGATTGGGAGCGTTGGGAAAAAAGAAAGTAAAAAAAAGTACGTAATAAGGCTGTACGAAGAGTGAAGTTGCCAAGGAATGTCTTTGTGAAGAGCAAAAAATTCTTTCATGAAAGACTTGCCAATTTTTTTTTGTAGGCATGTGACAAAGGTATCGTTTTGAGCAGCATACTTGTTCGTACGATGGCTGGTAAAAATAGGCGGTGCTGGTATTGGCAATGGCTGCCGTGAATACGATCTATCTCAGCTGCGGCAGTTACAGCGGCTTGGGCCGCATGTACATGGACGGTAGTTTACAAATACCCCATAATCGAGTGTACGAGTCGAATCAAATACGTAAAAATATGTGCGTGTACGACAGTGGACAACATATGGGCCGATGCCATCACCACTCGATGCAGTGTGCCCATTTCTTTAATTTTCTATTCTCGCCATTCATCGCCGCCATATCCGCCAGAAACGAAGGCCAAGACTTCATGTTCTTTTGAATATTCTCAAAGGTAATACGATTTATACACCGTATAGGAAACCACGGTAGTTTCTCATTATTGGGGATTCTTTTGGTTCAATGGTGAATAAAAGGGCTGGCCAATACAATTTATCAACTAACAAAACCAAAAAAAAGTGAATAAAAATAAGAGAGAGAGAGGGGGAGAGAGAAAAAGTTATATTAATTTTGCCATCATAATTTTGACAAATTCTTCCTCGTTCACACCACTATACGTTAGCAAAGGTGAGTTGGATAGCAGTACCTACCCTTTTCCTTCGGCATCGAATTCGTCAATCATAGCGGCAATTTCCTGTTCTTCCACGGACTGATTAATCTCCTTCATGACACGACGTAAATCGTTTGCTGTGATGATGCCTCGCCCCTCCACGTCAAATAAGCGGAAGGCCCTGCGGCACTCTGCGTCTGGATCTCTCTCGGAAATGAGTTTGGCTGCAATCGACTGGAACGATGCCTGTGTAAACACTCGCCATATAGGCGGACACTCCTTGTCTCGTGCCCATGATTCTGGTTGTCGTCCGTGTTCTTTCAGGTATTCAAATGTGATCTGTTTTGGAAGAGAAAAGCCCAGCGCACGTAGACCGAATCGGAACTCGTGGTAATCAATACGCGAGTCTTTATCGGCATCAAAAACGGTAAAGGCTTCATTTATTTGTGCTTTATGTTCGTCTGATAAGCGCATATATTCATCACTAGGTGTTTGCTGGTAATTATCTTTATTTCGAGTGGCATACATTTTGCTCGGTTTGGAGACAGTAAAGGACATGAACCGCTAGAAATGAAAGAAAATCGAGATGCACAATGGAATTCTGACGAGATGAACGGACAGAAACATGAAACGCGTTCTCACCGCCATTTTTCTGCCGGACTGTATAGCGCGTAGAGTGGACCCATATTAATTTTTTCGATTAGATCATTTTGACGATGATCGTTTTTACTGCTGAAGAAAACAAGCAAAACCATGCTGAAGCGAAGGAGATCAGGAGATGGCGATGGAGTGAATGCAAAGAATAGACGAGTGGCACCTCCAAGTGGAGATGCACACAGAAAACCCCAGCCAGAAAAGGCCATAGCGGCCTTCGAGGCGAGCCAGATGGAGGTGCTGCGAGCTTTGAAAAAGGCCCGGGGCTTTGAACGACAGCGTATCGCCAAAAAAACTATTGAGGAGAAGAAAGGGAAGAAAGGGAAGAACAATGGAGGAAAGAAAAAAGATGTGCCACAGAATGAGCGTCTAGAAAGGCTGGAAAGAGAGTTGCAAGTGCTGAAAACACTCGACTTTGAAGTGGCAGCCAGAGTTCACTTGGCCAATTCTATGCTCCGGACAAAGGTTCTCTCAGAGGCACCTGGTCCGCTTGGGGCACATTTGCAGATCGAGTCAGAAGTTCTTTCGACAAGGACAAAAGACTTGCGGACGGATGATGTTCATAATGTTACGAGCATTTTATACAACAAGCCATTTGTTCGAGATACCGTGACAAAGGCTATCAAGAACATGTGTATACTACTTAGTGTGTCAGTGCCAGAGAAGAATGGGAAAAAGAAAAAGAAGGACGAGGTGAGATCAAAGATGGAAGTGAAAGTAGAGGAGGAGAACACGGGCGAGGATGGGATTGCAGCGGATCTGGAATACAATGATGAAGAGGATGCTGCTATTCAGAAAGAACTAGCTGCATTCAAAGAAGAGTATAGTCGGGAAGAGTCTGAAGTGGCAGAAGATGATGGGGATGAAGTGGAGGAGGAAGAGGATGGTGCTCATAATCGACTGGCAAGCGACAGTGACGAAAGTGATGCCGAGTATGATGATGACAAAGTTGTGGCCCAATTGCGAGCAAAGTACAAGTCTGCCTTGTCAAAAGGTCTTGTAGAAGACCGAGGTCCCAATGATGATTTTAGTGGCACAGAAGATGGCGAGACATCAGCACAAGATGTGGTGGATGAGGAAGAAGAGTTTCATGGCTTTAGTGACGGAAGCAGTTCAGAAGAGGAGCGTCCCAAAAAGCGAATCGCTCGAGAGCCTACAAAACTTGTTGCTGGTACATCCCACTTCTTACCATCGCTAATGGGTGGCTATATGGATGACAGTCAGTCTGGTGATGATGACAGTGCACAAGAAGATGAAAAAGCTGCTGCCAAAATGTTGAATAGCCAGCGGAAGAACCGGCGAGGCCAGCGTGCTCGTCAGGCTATATGGGAAAAGAAATACAAGGAGCAAGCGAAGCATGTCGTGGAAGGGACGAAAAAAGAAAAGAAGAGGAAAAGCGATAGGTGGGACTCGAAACGGGGCGCGGTAGATGCACAAGATGCCCCTCGCTGGCTACGGAGGAAGCTTGGTATTCGGTCCACAGGGGCCAATACGACTGCAGTGACTGCAAGGAAAAAGACGAATGAAAATGCAAACTCGCAAGTGACTGGTGCTCTTCATCCTAGCTGGGAGGCGGCTCGGAAAAAGAAGGAAATGGCAGAAACGGCGCCGTTTGCGGGCACAAAAACGGTTTTTGAATAAAATTGTCATCTATAATCGTCACATGTAAACTTTGCCACCCGCATGTATCATTTAATTCTGGCCCGTAAGGTGATGATATTATATTTTGGTTATTGGAGGACACCTAAAAATCATATTACTGTATCCCTTCAAGACACAGTGTGGACACCATCCAAAAATTGTTCTTTTAGCTATCCTTAATGGTTTTATGCTATCAGTGTGAAATTGAATACCTCTAATATTGAATTTGTAAAAAATTTTTTGGAGATGGCCAATCTCCATTAGGCTCTTCGATTTACCCTTCGTAGCGAATGGGAGAAAGAGGCCTATCTGACCAAAAGGCTTGGACGAATACACTACCTATATTTAACTCTTCCGTCTCCTGTCTCGTGAAGATATTTGCGATCTGTCCGAGAAGGATATTTACTGAAGGTATTCATTGTACTTTTAAATGATGGATACGATAATAACCACACGGGAAATAAACATGTAGATGAGAATCATAGGTTATGGTATATCTCTGTGCCCCTCTGCCTTCTCTCAATGCTATTAATTGAAAGTAGGCGGGTGGCATTCCCAAAGAATAAAGAATGCTTGGAAACATAGGATCTAATAACAACAATGGTCTTGTTGAGTAACAGATGATGAATAAGCAAGCATACGCACACGGAAGTGGGAAAGGGCAGTGGATGGTGGTCACAGAGTGAAGAGATGATCTGGATGGATTCAAGTAGCTAAGGGAAAGACTATCTTATATACATGAGGATGAGCTCCCGACGGCTGATTGAGAAAGAGGAGAAGACGAGGAAAACTTCCCAAACACGGCGGGTGAACAGGCGGTCGCTTAGTGGCTTGAGAGCCTCCATGCCGCCATTTCCAGCGGCCTAAGTCCATACAATGGCCGGTCGTCCCAAGTAAAAAGAGCGGATGTGATGAGAATCGTTTCGACAGATGTGACTGAAGCACGGATGCCCAATGCAAAATACGAGAGACCGACGGATAACGGGTGTTGGAGTCGGGAGCGAATTCATGTAGAAGAAGTGGAAAAATGGTTAACGAAAATAGGTTAACACAGTGGGTCAAGAGGTACCCGCCGATGTAGCGAGCAGAAACTCAACACACCTCCCCAGGTGCGAAAGAGATGAAGCGCCTGTAGACGAAGAGAACAGAAGTAGTAGAGTAGAAGAGAAATAGAGAGAGAATAAAGAGCGTAAGAAGAGAATGATTGCCGAGGGGGCCTAGACGTCCGGAGGGAGGAGAGACATGCCAAGTTGGGCCAGGAACTGTTCATGCTTCTGGCGCACCAGAGGCTTGGTGAAGCCATCAGCGACCATGTCGTTGGTGCTGACCCATTTGACCTGGACAGAGCCAGAGCCAACGGCGGAGCGTAGCCAGTGGCGGTAGACGTCGACATGCTTGATCTTGGTGGACCACTTGGCGGAAGAGGGCGACGGGGTGACAAGGCGGATGGTTTGGAGGTTGTCGCAGAAGATGGTCAAGGTGTCCTGGTCGAGTTCGACAGAGAGGTCCAGGAGAAGACGCCACAGCTCCATTGAGTCCTTGGCGGTGTCGGCAAGGGCGAGAAATTCGGCTTCGGTGGACGAGGTGGAAACGGTGCCTTGTTTCACGGACTTCCACAAGACGGGGGCGCCAAAGAGTTTGACCAGGTAGCCGTGGGTGCTCTTCCGGTCGGAGGAGTCATCGGCGAAGGCAGCGTCCGAGTATATCAAGAGTTCAGCTGCAGCCGAGGGGTTGCCAGACGGGATGGCGAGAGAGTCGTTGAGGCCGAGGTATCGGAGGCAATGGTCCGCGATCGCCATGTGGACCGGCGACGGATTGTGCATGAATCTGCACAACAGATTGCAGGTATATGCCACGTCCGGACGCGCGACACCTGCTGTGAAAAGGATAGACCCGACCTTCTCACGATAGACGCGAAGGTCGGCAGGAGAAGAAACACCGTCGTATGGTTTGACCGCGCTCAAAGGGATCTGGCTCGTGGGGTACGGCGTCACAGCCAATGGCTTTTGCCGGGGGTTGATGTGGAAGCGAGAGACCAGAGCTTGGATGTAATTCCTGTGGGAGAGGAACATCTGACCAGCCAGGTCAACCATGTGAATGTTCAGAAACCACTGAAGCGGTCCCTTCCGCTCTAGTTCGAGGATGGCGGCTAGCTTTGCTTCAACGTCAAGCCAGTGATCACGGCAACTGGGGTGGAAGATCACCCCAATGTCATCGACATGGAAAAAAATGAGCACCTCCCCATCTGACCAAATGCATGGGTCGGATGAAGGCTGAGAGAAACCGAGGGTGGTCAAGACAGAGACGAGCTTTTGGTACCAGAGAGCAGCAGAACGACGGAGACCGTAAAGGGCCTTCTTGAGGAGCCAGAGCTTCCCACTCGACGAGAAACCAGGGGGCAGGAAGGTGTAGATGTCCTCGTCTAGGTCAGATTGGGTGAAGGCAGAAATGGCGTCGTAGTGCAGGACAGTGAGAGAAAACTTGCTTGCCATAGCCAGAAGAACACGGATATGGCCAACAGGCGGAGTGGCCGAGTAGTCGTCGCGGAAGTCGGGAGATTCGAGGTCTCCACGGACACATATGCGGGCCTTGCATTTGACCAGCGAGCCATGCTCATCGTACTTATAAGCAAAAGCCCAGGTCAAAGGGATTGGGTCCGAGGTGGCTGCAGAGGAGTCAACGAGAACAAATGTGCCGTTGTCCTGGAGCTTGGTGATTTCAGCTTGGCAGGCGGTGAGGAAGTCGTCACGGAGAGGGTGGCGTTGGATATCCTTCCAGTGGCGAGGGCTGGGAGGTATGTCGCGAATATTGGGTCGGCCGGCCGTCATGAGGCAGATGGGAAATGGGTGCTTTGTTTTGTGGAAAAGAGTGACCATGCCTTTGCTGTCCTTGGCCGCAATGCGTGCGCTACGGCGGACAGGCTGTTCGGCAGAGGATGACGACGAAGAAGAGGAAGAAGAGGAGGATGAAGCAGCCGGGGCAGGTGGCGGCGCGGGCGTCGATGTCGCTGGGTGGGAGCCGGAAGGACGAGTGTCTGTAGAAGGAGAATCGGTAGAAGAAGAATCGGAAGAAGAAGGATCAGAAGAAGAAGAAGCAGAAGGAGAGGCCAGAAGAGGTGTGGCGCGGGCATTGGTGTTGTTTGGCGAAACAGGAGTAGGCGGAACATAAGGCGTAGAAGAAGTCGGGACAGCGTCGTAGAACTCAAGCACAGATTCGTCTTGGGCGCTGGTGCTCTGGTTCGGCGACAGAGGATGAGGAGCTTGGGAAGGCGTTGTTTTTACGGCGGATGGCGTCGGCGTCGAGGGAGATGAGGCTGTTGGCGAAGGGGTTGCGGGCGCAGGCAGGGGAAGGGCAGAAGTCGTTTCAATGCTGTCGGGAGAAAGGGCGAGCTCTTCGAGAATCCAGTCGGCGACGTAGTCCGCGCGAATCGGAATGCCCTCAAGATTGTCGTCGTTCTTGTCGTAAAACACCTTTTCGTTGAAGCGAACATGGCTGGAAACAATCACTCGGTTGAGGGTCGGGACATAAATGCGATATTGCGTTGTCGATTGGTAACCCACCAGGTAGCCGACGTGAGCATGAGGCTCGACCTTGAGATCCGTCCGCTGCTTGTACTGAAGAGCCTTTGCCGTGAGAGGGTAGGCGCGGCAGCCGATGATCTTGAAGTGGCCGATCTTGGGCCGAAAAGCAGTCGGAGAGAGGCCAAAGAAAGCAGGAGAGTTCTCAGACAGCCAGGTGTAGAGACGCTGGTGCGGAGACATGAAAGAGGAATTGCGAAAGGAAGGCGTCAGGTTGTGGATGTAGACGGCAGCGCGGGCGACTTCGTCCCAGAGCTTCGCAGGGAGGGAAGCATGGACGAGCATGGTGCGGGTCTTGGTAGCGATGATGCGCCCGGCGCGTTCGGCTCCACCATTCTTCGAGGACGTCTCGGGGTCAGAAGGGCGGACTTCAATGCCCTGGCGAAAGAGAGAGGCAAGGACGGACTTGTTGCCGCCGAAAGAGGTGTCATTGTCGCAGTAAAGGCGCTTGATGGTGACGCCATAAGCATTGGAGATGAAGCTTTGAACAGACACAAACCAATCCATGATAGTGACCATTGTTTTGTCGGCCAACATGCCGGCGAAGATGAAACCAAGAACTGCGCAAGAGAGAAGAGCCATTACCCTTTTGTCCGAGTGGGACTTGGGGTAGAAGAAGAAGTCAACGTGAACCGTGTGGAAAGGAACAGAAGAGATGGCTTCTACGGTAGCCGTGCTGTTGATTCGGGTTGCCTTCGAAGTGGCACAGGTGTCGCATTCAGCACCGGTGGGAGCAGGGTCGTTGGGGAGCTTGGGGACATCACCGTCCTCAATCATCCTTCCGAGAACGCGGGGGCCGGGATGAGCGAGACGGTGGTGCCAGACTTTGGCAGAAACAGTAGGGCCATTGCGCGTCTGCGCGGTGGTGGCTAGGGAGACTTGGTCGGGCTTGCGGAGACAATAGAGGTTGTGCTTCTTGACGATGGCAGCAATGGAGATTTCGGTCAAATAAACATATATAAATATGTATTGCCTGTGGTGCTGCCTTGGTGATGTTAGCTTTAGACTAAGTTTACACGCAATTTAAGACAAATAAAAAGACTGAGTCGCCAAACGTATCAAATAAAACATTGCAAAAAAATGGAACTTGGAATTGTTACTATATATTCTAAAGACCCAGTGGAACATTATTACAAAGGTGATGACCTGTATGTAGATGGCCAGCTTGTCGTTTTTGATGCCAATGGAACGTTTAAAGGCAATAGTGGGATTACCGTCAAAAAAGAAACAACGAAGGGCAAAGTTTTAATTCTTGCCTAATAAACCGCGAGATCTTGTGTGCGTAATTTTTTGTTTGTTCGTGTTATTTTATACTTGGAATACAATGATAGCCAAAACTTTGAATTTTTCTGTAAAAGTGGAAGAGGAGAGCAAGGACAAGTATGAGAGTGCAGAGAATCTCGAGTACAATGATGCTGTTGATTGAAAGCCAGCCCGAGGAATGCGATAAAAGCTTCATAGTATGAAGAGATAAAATTTCCTTCTTAAACTATAATTTATCAATAAATACATTCTTATAAAGGCAAAAATTTGTATATAAAGGGAGGGTGTGTCGTTTTAAAAAATGGGAAGTTTGAAGGCAAAGGGTTTCCGTCCAAGCAGTTTGAATGACCATGTGTATTACTTTGATGAAATAATAAAGATCATAACAGAAAACAATAATTTTAATTTTTCTTAGTGACATTAAATAACAGAGAGGTTACTTTATGGTCTGGGAGTGAATGCCTTCACTTTTCAAAATGGTGATAGTCGATGACGTAGTAGCACGTGATGTGGTCACGTCGCGAAACTACCTAATTTTTGCCGTTGATGACATTGAAAGAACATTGAAAGAATAAACGCTTTTTTTAGTGGCAAATATCGCATAGATAGAGATGGATGTACAAGAACAGGATAAATTGGACGGGTCTGCTATGGAGAGCAGTGATGGAAACATCTCCGAAGCAGATTCTGATTATCTCGAGCTTCAAGCCGATATTGCACGGCTGGATGCGAGCCGACAGGCATTTTTAAGCGAGCATCTGGGAAAAGATGTGCATGTGTCACACCATCCTAGGCGAAGAAGAGGCCCAAGACGAGCAGCAGAGCCAACAGGAGAAGTCAAGCTGAAGCTGCAAGAAGCGCACCAGTTATTTATGGATTCAAGATATGAGAATGCCCTTGAGACACTACATGAGATTATACGGGTCAATGCCGAGACACATGCTGCTTGGAGCTTGATGGCGTCCATCCAGGATGATTTGGGACGGAGAGACGAGGCCTTGATGGCCATGGTGTTTGCTGCACATTTGGAGCCCAAGAATGTTACTGGCTGGATAGGAGCTGCCGAGTATGCTCTGGCACTGACGGGAAGCGATAGAGAAGAGAACAACCGTGCCCACAGTCTTCAAATTGCGCGTCTGTGCTACTCAGGAGCCATCCGAGCAGACAATACAAATGTTTCTGCCCGGCTGGGCAAGGCTAACGTCTGTCTCGAGTTTGGGCAGGCCACAATGGCGGCCACTGAATATGCACGGGTTCTCAAACGACGGCCGTACTCACTTCAAGTGCTGCGAAACTTGGCAGAAGCAGCCGTGGATTCCACACATATTGAATTGACAGCGTCCAAGGCCATTGGCTATTATGACAAGGCTATTCGTCATTTGGAAAAAAAGACGCTTGAAGGAGAAAATGAGGGTCATGGAGATGGAATGACCCTACATCCTGTATTGCGTTTGGATGATGACGACTTTTCATGGATGGATGTGACAATTTACATTGAGCTTTACGCAGCAGCTTCCAGGCTGGAAGAAGCCATGTCGGCACTGAAACATGTCTCACGCTGGATGCTAGGACGTGGTATGGAATGCGAGGCGTACTGGAACAATAGAGAGGACGATGTTGAGTGGGATGGCGCTATTGGTGACTACTCCGACAGGCGACCCACAGTGAAGGGCTATGAACCAGGAAAATACTCTTCCATGACCTATGGAGAGGGACTACCAGCAGATATTCGGGCAAAAATGGCCATCTATCGACTCAAAATGGGCCATCACGAGGAGGGACTTCGTCATTTAGCATGGTTAGATCCCGAAAATCCCACTACAGCCGAAGTCATGCAGCCATTTTTGCACCTCCTCTTTGATGTGGCCACGGAACTGTATGCCATCAAGGAATACACGATGGCACTAGCCTATCTGAAGCTCCATAAAAAGATAATGCAGGAAGAAGATGATCTTGAAGGTATTGCAGGGTCAGATGCAGATGCTCTTGTTCTCCAGGGAAAGTGTTACTTGGCTCTCCAGGACCGACCAGCAGCAGAAGAGTCCTTTTTGGTGGCAATTGAAGCTGATGACGAGAATATTGCAGCTCGTTTTGAACTGGCAAAGATGTACGAACAGGCCCATGCCAATGAACAGGCGTATATCCTTGTGAATGAAGCACTCTCCCTCGAAGCCTTGAAAAACCATGCTGATGGCGAGGCAGAAGAAGAAGAGCCAAATGCGGACCAGCCAAATAAACGTCGAAAGACGCTAGCGTCTGTGGAGACAGCAGGCTACCGAGTGTTCTTTGACCAAGAAGGGCATGTTGTGCGTAGGAGGAGAAAGTATCGCAAAGGTTCTGGGAAAGAGAACCGGCTCCAGTGGCGAAACAAATCGGGCACAAGCACACGAGCGCCACCACTGCGGCCAAGACGCCCAGCACGACGACTTTTTGCGAACCCGGCGGAGCAAGCAGCCTTCGAAGCATCTACAACATCTCGTCTTCGTCTGCGGTACCTGCGTTGCCAGCAAGTCAAGGCCCTTGCGAACCAAGGCGATCCAGACGCTGTGGCGGAATGGATGGATGCGGCAAAAGAGTTGATTACAGACTTTCGGTCGTTTCGGGACTTTTACACATGGGACAAATACGCTCAATTCCTGGGTGTGAATGACTTTCTTAACGAAGGGGGACAAAGCGATATTTCTGCCATGGCAGCCCGTCTAAAAAGTAAATATTTTGCAATGAGAGACATTCAGCTAACGATAGACTTTTCGCCTGGCGAAACTCACTCAACAGCGTCAGCGCCAACATCCTATCGTGGGATTCCCCTAGATGACTGGCTGTCTCTCTTCTTGGAATATGCCTTGGGTCTTGCCCACGCTGGCAAGACGACAGATGCCTATGCTGTGTGCCAAGCGGCGCATGATTCCTTGGTGTACCGACGAGAAGACGCCATGATTTTGATCCACCTCACGTGGGCCTCATGTGCTGTCCGTGCTGGTGACGAGCGCACTTGTGTGGCGGTGGCTCGTTACTTTATGCGAGAACGCCCCTTTTCGACGGATTGCTTCCGTCTCTATTCTGTCCTCTGTAAGACAAGCCGTGCCCCGGCTGTGTGGTTCCATGGAAGCCCCTCACAAAAGTACATCCTACGGCAGATCCGGCTGCGTGACGAGCAAATCAAGCAGGCTACTCAGGCAGGAGATCAATCGATTCCGCACCTTGACACATGCTTGCTTGTGGTTTATGGGCACATTTTGTTTGTCTCAATGAGCTATCACTTTGCTTTGAACTACTACCAGCGTGCCCTAGCGGTGGACCCGGTCAGTCCTATGATCCATTTGTGCATTGGTCTCTCCTATGTTCATTGGTCATTGAAGCGACAAGCTGCCAATCGGCAGTATTTGCTCGTCCAGGGTCTTTACTATATGTACAAATACGCCAGTCTACGACTAGCACAAGGCTTGGACGCACAGAGGGAAGTGTATTATAACCTTGCACGGACGTACCACCTCGTGGGTCTTCATTCACTAGCGGCTGAGTTTTACAAGAAGGTCCTTGATAGTGGCGAAGATACTGTCATGGATGATATAATAGGGGGTCTACGGAGCCATGTACCACAAGACATTCGTGTTGAGGCGGCATACAATCTTCGGACGTACTATCTCCTCTGCGGGAGTTACGATGCGGCCATGAAAATTGCACGTAAATACTTGGTTTTATAGCTTTCCTATAGATGCATTTTTACTAGTAGTAACTGTTTATCGCTTAAATCGGTCGATGAGATGCTTTTGTATAGATGCATATCATAGATATGCTGTTAATAGAGCTCGTATATGCATGTATCGAAAATAAAGGTTAATGAGGAAGCTCATGAGCTATTTTCATATGCTACATAACAAAGGAATATGGCCGATGGCGGCTTTGTTTATACTTTTCATGATTATGATACACGATGCTATCCATGGAAAATAAGGCCAAGGTATGTCCATTCTCTCCATGTGAGTGTCATGTTGACGACAAAAGGAAGAAGAAATCTCCATGAAAAAAGCCACTGGGGAAGTGGCATTAAACCATGCAGTTGCCGCTATTGATTTGTATATGAAGGCTCTTTCGCTAGCAGAGACCCCCAAAGAACGAATTCGTCTGCAGCGAAAATGCAATGAATTGCTAGCATTCGGAGAAGCATTAAAGGCGACAAGGGCGCCTCAATCGACGCGAGATTTGTCAAAGAAGGAGCAAATTATTCTCCTCAAATCGTCTTTACTCTGTGGGAGTAAATTCCCGCCATGGATTACAATTTCGGGCGATATACAGACGCACGAGAGCATTTTTTCGTATGCATATGAACAGATTTCGTGGAGAAATGGCTAACATACAGTGATGATACTGTATATTCCATGTCTGCAGAGCAGAAAGGGCTTTTATCTGGATGGAAACGTTACGGAAATGTCTTTTCGTATGAAAAAGAAGCTGGATTCTGTTATAATAGCATGGATTTAGCACAAGATATTACGAGCGATTGTTCTGTCGTTGCTAGTCTTTGCTGCATGGTGGCCATCATGGACCAGCACAACTTTCTCTCTCAAATATTTCCAGAGAAGACAGTATCAAGTGGGAAGATTTTGGTGAGGCTCTACTTTAACGGTGCTTGGCGCTGTATAGTCATTGACGATCGGCTTCCAGAGTCAAGTGGTGGCTCATTGACTGTGGTGAATGTAAGGGATGGTCAAAAAGCATGGCCAGCTCTCTTGGAAAAGGCATATCTAAAGACTTACGGTGGCTACGATTTTATGGGAAGTCACTCTTGTACAGATTTATGGATATTAACAGGTTGGATTCCTGAGCAGATCTTTCTCCAAGAATGTCACGACCCAGACCAACTATGGTGTTATATCGAAAAGGGCCATGTTGACAAGAAAGTCATGATCACTCTTGGAACAGGAACTCTTTCAAAGAATGAAGAGGAGGAATACGGTCTTTCTAGCAACCATGACTATGCCGTCTTGCGACTTGAAGTGGGCATCGTTAATCGTGTTTTGATAAAGAATCCGTGGAAGCAGCATACTGCTAGCAAAAAGATAGAAGCAGGTACTCTACATGGCTCCTTTTGGGTTGAATGGGAGGAAGTCCTGCAACACTTCAAGTCGATTTATCTCAACTGGGACCCTAGTTCATTTTCTCATCGACAAGACCACCACTTCAACTGGACTGTTCCCCAAGGCGCAGAAGCCCAAACATTGATCAAAAATCCGCAGTATTGTGTGCAGGCAGTTGAAAGTGGTCCCCTATGGGTCGTTCTCGATCGTCATGTACAAGACGATGAACGCAAGCTCCGCCGGCAAACCGCCAAGACAGGTCACATGGCGCTTTATGTTTTCCAAAGAGATGGCCAATGCGTTCTTCTTCGGGACAGTCCTCTCTACAAATCGCCCATGATAGATTCCCAGCAAACCCTAGTGTCATATACGGCAGAGAAAGATGAATGGTACACGATTGTTATTGTAGGCGCAAATCTTCCACTGCCTTCGTACGCATTCACGCTGTCCTTTTATTCTTCCTCAGAACTTTCTATAGACAGGGCAAAAGAGAACCATCCGCTAATACAAGAAATAGATGGATCTTGGTCACATTTGACAGCTGGCGGAAGTATTGGCTCTCCAGACTTTGTGTCCAATCCACAATATGCACTTCACATCCAGACGGCCACGGAAGTGACTATTATCCTGTCCTGTGCGGATACGTCTATTCCCATTCGCGTGGACATTCTATGGGGCCATGGTAGGCGTGTGACTCATGTTGACCTTAGAGATATTCTTGCCACTTCTGGCGACTACTCGACTGGCTATGCATCTATATCTGGATGTCTTCCCGTGGGCAATTTTTCCATGGTTATGTCGACATTTGAGCCCGAACAGGAAGCCCAGTTCCACCTATGGGTGTCTTCCAAAGAAACGGTTAGAATAGAAACTATTGATGCAGAGGATGCAGGCCGGCTAAGCTGTCCTCTCGATCCATTGTATATGACAAGTGATGGCCCTTGGTCGTGTTCTTTTTCCGTGCATTCGGATGCCGTGCTCAAGGCGGTTATGTATGTTTGCAAAAAAGGCATGACAAGACGCCAGGCGGCCACATCTGCCAGTTCTTATATTTTTCGCTTCTCTATCCAATCCGATGATGGTCACATCTTAGGGACGACGGGCGATTTTCAAACCATGCCGGCGACGGGCCAAAGAATAGAAGATGTATCTCTTCCGTTCAATGCTGATGGTAAGAACCTATACCGATTTGTGGTGGAGACGAGGGGTGCTTTTGAAGAGAATACATCCATTCAGGTTCATCTGCTTTGCAGCAGCTATGTGAGCACAGGGGAGTGGTGGGAAATGTAATAAGGTAGGTAGGACGTAGTTTAGAAGGGACTATTTTATCAGTAAAGGAAAGTTTTTCACAAAAATGTTGTTTGAAAATTGCCCTGGAGGGCGTAAACCAGGGGTAGTAGGGTGATTGGCTTCCAAGTCCAAGGGTCTATACAGTGATGCTTCTTTAGCAAGAGCGTCTGCCCGTTCATTACCTTTGATGCCCATATGTCCTGGACACCATCTGGCGGATACATTGTCGTTCATAAGTCGTTCAATTTTCGCAAATGCCCATGCGGAGGACGATGGAGAGGTGCCGAGAATGCACATGATGACGCCAATGTTGTCGATGCATAGAAATATTCGATGATGCATAGAATCTCGCAGTCGCATGGCGGCTTCCAGACCTCGCAAGGCACCTACCGCTTCGGCATCGAAACTATTCGTGTCAGGGTGAATAGAGGCCCCTCCATGGGCAATTTCTTTCTGGCTCTGCCATATGCTATAGCCATACCCAGCTGCACACATACTTTTTTTACGGCAAGAACCATCACTAAATACGATCAAGTCTTGTCCTGTTTTAGAAGAGAACCAAGTAGTAAACTTGTTCGCTGCCACCTCTTTAGATTTGGATTCTTTCTTTACTTGTACATTTGGCGCGTAATGGTGAAAGGACTGGGAACTAAGGGCTGCTATTGTGCATGGTACTACTCTTGACTGATGTGAAAACAGTATCCGCGGCCACGATGCCCTTATCATCAAGCTAATTTCTTTAGTTTGATAACCTTGACTGAAATTTGAAAGAAATATTTTTTTTCTCTCATTTTATTACTACTGAATGGGTAGCCTTTATCTGTCTTTCGTCTCATCGTTATATTGCATAATGATTGGAAACCTGGACATCAGTAAGAACCCTCGATGACATGATAGCGCCTCTTACCGAATATCATTCAAATTCTTTTTGGTAATAAGGGCAGTAGAGGCTATTTTCCATAAAACTAATAGAACAAAGTTTTAAACACAAAATACTGTAGCTGGTGCATTGTGCTCGAGTATGGGTGGTAAATTATTTCAGGACATCTACTAGATGACTTTCAAACAAATCATGACTCTCGGAAGCTCCTGTGATTATTACTGGCTTAAAGGAACTGTATGAACAGTTTGGAAAATGCATTTGAAGACGAGTCAGACCATTCCAATTTAAGCTTCGTCAAATACTTTGTGAACCACCATCACAATCTCATGTATTCCTCGAAATCTTCTGGCAATAAAAGAACGAGAGCGCACCGATGTGGAGGGTCTTTGTATAAGACAATGAAACATTCAGAAAATGAGGATATATTTTCTTTTAATACTAAAGTCCTATGATGACTTTGTTAAAAACGGAAATAATGAGCAGGGTTGTTAACTTGACTACGAGGAATATTATGGATCGAGCCCTTGGTTTCTTCGAAAGCTTCTCTTCTATCAGATCGAATTACATTAAATTTTGCTTACCACGATACGAACGGTCTCTACACATTTTCCCTTCTCTTCTCCTTCTTCCTTTCCTTTTATCCTGGGATTCTCTGGCCGCACAACGAAGTTGACAACGCATTTTCCGAGGACTTTTTTTTGGGTCATGCCCTCATTTTCCTCGACGGACTGTACTCAGGCTGTTCACATTCAACAAGACGGTGCACGTTCGTTGAGTGATTCTTGATAGTGCCAGTCCCTGCGGCGTTGAGCACTTGGTTGCAATAGTTGCACGCCCATTTCTTAATTGACGTTAAGCTCACTTTTAGCTTGAAATATATAAAAATTTAAACTTGACAGAAAATAAAAGCGAAAACCACCCCAAATCAAGGACTCGGGGTGGTGGCGGAAGCAAAGTGCACCACGTCGCCTGAACTCGATGGACGAGTTATGAAACCTTGAGTAAAAATATTGTGAAAATTATGAAAACTTTATGAACGCTAAACTAAATTGGGTCCGAGTTCGCTCATACAAACGGAGGTATCTAATGTATCATACCTCCTTTTATTTTCTTCTACTTAAAGTGGTCATGTGACTTCGCGTTAGCTTCGTGTTCCCTCCGCGAGGTCGCACCTTCCGCCAATTCAACTAGTCCTACGCTTTCCCAACCTTTTTTTTCGCCAATTCTCCTCCTTTCCCCTCGCAATGACGTTAACCACGGGATCTACTGTTGTTAGAAACAAGGAGAACGTCCCGCTGCGTCGATTCCCGTCGTCGAAATCGGTAGATGCGCTGCACAAGCCGTTCAAATGCCCGGGATCAGCAGTAGACGTGGCTACAAATCGTCCAGCACGAAAAAGAAAACGCGTAGATTACAAAGGGGCTGATGGAGAGCAGGAGGGTGACCGTCCGTACACAAATGAAGACCGCCTGGCGCTGGCATCGCGGGTGGCCAACCGGTTTCCAGCGTTCAAAGTGCCCGACAGAGATGTGGCGTTTAAAAAGGCGTTTAGCGTGCCTTTAGCGAACAAAAACACAGGGGCGTACAACCCCAGCCGACCATCACCGGCCCTGGGGATGCGGAAGGGCCGTGCGGTGGTCGCCAAGCCATTACACGACCCTTCGGGAGAGTTTGCGATTGTTTTGTACGATCCAACGATTGATGAGAAACCTGTGGACAAGACTGAGGAAGAGAAGGCCAAGGAGAGAGAGGAAAAGGCAAAGAAGGAGCGAGAACGAGAGGAAAAGGGCGTGCATAAAAGCCTTGCGGAGATCCTCGGCCTGAATAAAGTAACAAAGGATAAAGTCCCACGTGTACCGGTCGTGATTGACCCGAGACTGTCCAAGATTCTGCGTCCGCACCAGGTGGAGGGCGTCAAGTTTATGTACCGGTGTGTGACGGGGATGATTGATGAAAAGGCAAATGGATGCATCATGGCCGACGAAATGGGCCTTGGAAAGACGCTGCAATGCATCACACTGCTATGGACGCTGCTGAAGCAGGCGCCAGAAGCTGGCAAGACAACGATCCAAAAAGCCATTGTGGTTTGTCCGTCGAGTATGGTGCGCAGCTGGGCAGATGAGCTGATTAAATGGCTTGGCCAGGGCGCTGTCAATCCGTTTACCATTGACGGAAAGGCCAGCAAGGAGGAGCTGATCCAGCAGCTTCGCCAATGGTCCATTTCAAGCGGACGTGGCGTGGCACGGCCCGTGATTATCGTTTCCTACGAGACACTTCGGCTGTATGCCGGCGAGCTCAAGAACACAAACATCGGGCTAATGCTGTGTGACGAGGGCCACCGTTTGAAAAACGGAGACAGTCGGACGTTTAGTGCACTCAACAGTCTCAATGTGTCACGACGGGTGATTCTTTCGGGCACCCCCATCCAAAACGACTTGTCAGAGTATTTTGCACTGGTGAGCTTTGCAAATCCTGATCTTCTTGGCAACCGTCTCGAGTTTCGCAAACGCTTTGAGCTGCCCATCCTCAAGGGCCGCGATGCTGATGCCGATGAAGAAGACCGTAAAAAGGGCGATGAGTGTCTGTCTGAGCTCTTGGCCATTGTCAATCGCTTTGTCATTCGGAGAACAAACGACATTCTCTCAAAGTATTTGCCCATCAAGTACGAGCACGTGGTGTTCTGCAACCCTGCGCCCTTCCAGGTGGATTTGTACAACTATTTCATCACATCGCCTGCCATCCAGGCTCTTTTGCGTGGCAAGGGCAGCCAGCCCCTCAAGGCCATCAATATCCTGAAGAAGCTGTGCAATCACCCAGACCTGCTCGACATAGGAGCCGAGCTGCCTGGCTCAGAGCACTGTTTCCCAGAAGATTATGTAGCACTAGAAGCCCGTGGACGGGATCGCGACGTAAAATCATGGTACAGTGGCAAGATGCAGGTGCTGGATCGCATGTTGGCGCGCATCCGCGCCGATACAACAGACAAGATTGTCTTGATTTCCAACTACACGTCCACGCTGGATCTGTTTGAGAGGCTGTGCCGTGCCCGTGGCTACGGCCTTTTGCGCTTGGATGGCACCATGAATGTGAACAAGCGCAAAAAGCTCGTGGACAAGTTCAATGATCCAGATAGTCCCGAAACGGTATTTTTGCTATCGTCAAAGGCTGGTGGGTGTGGTATCAATTTGATTGGTGCCAACCGACTTGTCCTATTTGACCCGGACTGGAACCCGGCAGCGGACCAGCAAGCATTGGCGCGTGTGTGGCGTGATGGCCAGAAGAAGGACTGTTTTGTCTATCGGTTCATCACGACAGGCACCATTGAGGAGAAGATCTTCCAGCGCCAGTCGCACAAGCAGTCGCTTTCGACGTGTGTTGTGGACTCGGCCGAGGATGTGGAGCGGCACTTTTCGCTCGACAATCTCAAGGAGCTGTTCCAGTTCCGTGGGCCAGGTCAAACGACGAGTGATACGCATGACACACTCAAGTGCAAGCGGTGTCGGCCGGATGGATCGCAGTTCATCAAGGCACCGGCGATGCTCTATGGTGACACGAGCACATGGAACCATTTTGTGAATGATGGGCTGTCCAGGATTCAGGATTTACTGTTACGACAGGAGTGTGGTGATGGTGTCGTGTCTGCCGTTTTCCAGTACATTTCCCATTAGTAGTAGCCTCTTAAAGTAATATTACCTTTATCATTCTACCCTAATAGAGACTGTGCTACAAGAGGCAGTGTAGGGCCGTCGGTGATATTATTCACGGAAGAATATCATGAAAGCATGATATTGGCTGAAAAAGGTGCTAGCCACTTTTAGGACAACAGATTACAATGGAATTAGGTGGCTCTTTGGTTTCTTTTGGGTGGCGTTTTGATTGCCTATAATTCATGTCCTTAATGTATAGATGATCATTTCGTATTATTTATGGCCAAAAGCCCCCCTTCCCTCAGACGACTTCGACTTTGAGCTGGACGATTGGGGCCCTAAATCCTCTCTTTGATATCAGTATCAATGCCATTAGGTTAGAGGACATATATAACGCCTTTGATTGAAGAGCTCAAAGACTGCGAAGATAGTAGAAAGGGCATTGCGATTATCAATTATCCTATTCATCTTTTTGTACCAGATCACGCCGCATGAAATTCTATTACCGGACGACGTTTCCACCTCCTATCTGATAGTTGCCAATAGGTGGTAGCTATTCCGTCTGTAACTTCGTGTCCTTGTGTCAGCGGCAGCTCTTCAGGATTATTGTTTTGAACTTCCATATAGTTTCCCCTAACACTTCGAGGCTCAGACTAATATAGTGCTGAAAGATCGTCGGTAAGTGCTGGATGAGCCACATAATACCGCGCGGACGACCAACAAGTCGAACAAAACAGTTTGCAAAAAAAACGACTACATAAAATTAATGACTACCGCCTAATATTAAAAGTTTTACGCAAGGCGGAATGTGCCCCATTGGATGATGGTGCCGTAAACATAATATTATGTCTTATGACTAAAAGTCTATTGGATGTGTGACTACGTGATTTATTACAAGGTGAGTATTCTATCACAACCTGAACACATAAATTTATCCTGCCATTTTTTTTGCTCCAGTAGGCAGCTGTCATCCATAAGAACTTGTAGATATAAAGCAAAGAAACATTTCTCAAACAAAAGCACAACAAACTAGTACACCAAAATACAAAGCAAAAATGAAAAGTCGGTCTTCCTATAACATCTTTATTTATGCACCAGAGTCCAGGGCTGAAGAGCCAGTGGAGGAGAAAGAACCAGAATGGATCCCTCAGCTCAGAATTTTAACTAGTAAAGATCTGTCGAATGCAATCGAGAATAATTTCATCTTTAAGAGGCTAGAAATTTCGTTTGATGATTTAAATACAGAGATTGTCTCTGAATTTCTCCGAAAAAGAACGGAAAATCTTGAGGAGCTTGACATCCTTTCCATTCGGCGCACCCAGATTTCAAGGGTTTTTAGTACACTCTTGGGATGTCGGGCTCTCGATTCATTGGCAATCAACCATGCAGATGTATTGGATTATGCGGGAAATCTCTCGGCAATATTGCGTATGACCTGTATTAAAAACCTACATTTGCGGTCTCGCGGTAATCTAGGATGGAAAGAACTTGGGAGTGCCCTTCACTTATGGAGGACTCCCTTTATTGATATAAGCGGCTGTCCCAACGCCGATGATAAATTTATCACATTCCTTCTTACAGGATATGCAACCGGAACGGAACCGTCGAAAGAAAACCTTGTAAAAATTGATGTTAGCAACACAAAAATTACTAAAAAAAGTCTCGACATGCTTTCCAAGGTGGAGGGATGTGAAGTCATTCATACTCTCGATCCGAAGTAGAGCCCTAGGATTAAGCCATAATACTCTTGGTTTCTTGTGGAATTTACAAGAACTTTTTGATTTGTGAATAGTAGGTGTGGTCGGTATTACTACCTGTTTGATCGCGTTTCCTTTAAAAGATAGCACTGAATTCAAATTGTTTTATAATCTACTCAAGGTCATTCTTGCATGCTCAGATTGGCCAGTTGACGTAGTCGTTCTGAGGATAAAGATCCAAAGAAGACGCTTGGCTCCATTGTAAAAGGTACCAGTTGAAACCAGACGGGGGGTATGCTTCGCGATACAGAAATGAGAAAGCCGAGTGTTTCTCGATCGACGTCAAGAATATCCCACCAGCCCACGCCGTTTATAGAGTCCGGCAGAGCATAGCCCAGCTGATTAGTAGCAAAAAAGATGGCAGCAGCCGCTAGTTCATTTGACTGATGTGTAATAGCGAGTAGTGAGGGGGAGTGCATCATATGATTGAACCATTGAATACAGGCCATTTCGAGTTCTGGGATACTGCCGAGGCCAAGACGGTCTAGATACAGAAACGCAAGAGTGTGTGGATAGGCTACAACGGTATCGAAGCCAATGGCAATACAGAGCCTCCTTTCATAGCGGAAGACGGCGTCCTGGATAGCTTTTCCATCCGTAAGACCAGTCAGGCATTTATAGACTTCGACATAGGCCTCTATGGGCATATGAGCAAAGGTGTTGTTGTTGGCAGTGTAGAGAGCAGCCAGTGGCGCCAGATAAACGTCCTCGAGAGGGCTGTTTGTCTGGGCACAGACACCAAACCCCGGCTCCATCATCCACCAGCGAGCAAGTAGAACGGCAGCCTGGGTCGTGACGGACACGGGCATGCGAATCAGCTGTCCTGAAAGATAGACAAACCGGACAGAGGCGAAAAAGACGGCGTCGAGAAAATCCGGGGACGTCTCTGGGCCTAGTTCCTGACGGAGCTGCTCCTTACTTTCATAGTACTCTGTCAGCTGCTCTACCGATGCCAGGGGGTTTAGAAAGACATTAAGGCGCATGTTGACGTTATTTTGATGCACAAATATGACAGTTACGACGAATAAATTGTATTATTCGACTGGCGACGTTTGAGACGAGCTTTGCAAGGATTCTTGGCATGTGCGAGCCCAAAAGTCAACCAGTCAGCTAGCTGTATGAAAGAGACACATGGCAGTCAGAAGGAACAATTGACATCAAATGATGTTGTGTCATCACTGCGTGAAGCATATGATAAATCCCTTATTACTCATCATTGCCAGTGCTTACCTCCGAACGTACACTATGGAAACATGAATGAAAAAAAAATAATTGAAAGGAAAGAGCAAGTCGACGATGGAGGCCGTTTTGATGATTTTTTTCTGCCGGGTTGCAAACTCACACCGCCCGCTTCACCATACTCGACGTAGGTACCACCGTACTAGCGCGACAACACGTGACTTTAATTGACGCCGAATGTGGGTGTAGTGATGTCAACAGTGCACGCGACGCGACGGACAGTATTTTGTCAATAGTCAATTTTGTATTTTATGGTGAGAAAGCGTGCATTATAAGGACGTATTCTGACGGGGGATAGGTCTGCCATGGTGCAACCTGGACTTGGGCTTGATACGCCGCGGACAAACGCAGATGCAACGTTTGTGAGCCAACTTCCAGACTTTGACATATCACAAGAGCTCTCTTTCCAGTCGCCACCGCGAGATGGTCTGTTTAGCGAGATCCGGAACGGCGGGAAGCCGAGTCTGAAGACACCGAGGGCCGGCAGGATGAAGATGCCAACGGGAATTGGAGGTGCTGAGTTCACGCCGTTGCTTAAATCTGCGACAAAAATGCGGCCGCTGGACGACACGACAGACGATATGATGGATATTTCACGGCACTCGTACGTCGAGCGGACGCCAGTGCCGCGCATGGACTCGAGTGTTTTCTCAGAGCAGAAGTCGCCTTTGCTGCGAATGGACAAGAACAGAGAGGGCCATGAGCCGCTGTCGTTGAAGGAGCAGGAGAATGCCATTGACCGGATTGAAAAGGAAAACTTTGGGCTCAAGCTCAAGATCCACTTTTTGGAGGATGCTCTGCGAAAAGCAAGCCCTGGATATAGCGAGGCTGCCCTCAAGGAGAACACAGAGCTCAAAGTAGACAAGGTGACGCTGCAAAGGGAGCTGGCACGGTGCAAGAAGCTTCTGACGACAGCAGAACAGAATGCAGAGAGACTCGAAAAGACGGCAAAGACAACAAAGACAGGGACGCTTGGAATGGTCAGCAAGGACCTGTTGGCGCAGAAAGAGCGTGAAATTACAGAGCTGCAGCGTCAATTGGCAGAGCGCGAGCGAGAGCTGGCAAGGGAAAAGGCAAAGGGCGACAAGACAGAGGCTCTGACAAAGGCAAAGGAAGATGTGGAGCGGCTGCAGGACCAGGTGGAGGATCTGGAGGCAGATGTGCGCGAAAAGGAGATGCTTCTGGGCCACAAGGACGACGAGATTTCCGATCTTGGAGATGCACAAAATCGTCTTGAGGAGCGGATACGGGAGAAACAGAATCGGATTGAGGAATTGGAAGAAGAAGCAGCCGAGAGTGGCCGAAACCAGCGAAACGAAAAGGCTGAACGAGAGAGGGAGCGACAAGAAGCACAGAGACAGCTGCAGGAAGCCTTGGTGGGCAAAGAGCTAGATGGGAAGCTCTCTCTCCAGCTAAACGAGGCGAAGCGGACAATTACGCGGCTGGAAACGTCGCTGCGCGAATCACAGGAGCGTCAGAATGAGCTAAAGAGTCGCGTTGATGAGGCAGAGCAGCAGCGACAGCGTGCCGAAGACGATTTGGAAGAGCTACAGGAAGAAATGGCCAACAAATCGGTGCATACCCGTGGGCTTTCCCGCCAGACAGAGGAAAAGATTGCTCGGATGAGCGTAGAAGTGGAGAGGTTCAAGCAGGCTGGTCTCGAAGCTGAACGAAGGCTCGAGCAGATGAAAGGTATCCGTGAACGCGAGGCTCTGGAGATTCAAAATGTCCAACGGGAGATGCTGGATAGGAACCAGCGCGAGAGTCAACAGCAACGGGAGATTCAGATGCTGCGGTCGCAAGTGGAGGAGGCGCGACAAGCGTACGAAACCGCTGAATTGCGGGCTCACACGACCGCGACGAAGCTGCAGCAGCTGCAGGGCGAAATTGGGACCATGAACGAACAGAGGAATTTCCTGCAGGCACAACATGAGAACCTGGCAGTGTCGGAGCGCAATGTGGCACTGTTACGGCAGCGTGTTGAAGAACTCGAGCGGGAACGCATGGACCTGCACAGCCGGCTACAGGTAGACCATTCACAGATTAACGACCGTGAGAGGCTTTTGCAAGAACGGGTGGTGGCGCTGCAGACGGAGATTCGCCAGAAGGAGCAGCTCTATGATCTTGACAGCGAGCAGTGGGCTATGGGACGCAAGGAAATGGACCGTTTGCGCTCGGAAAAGGACATGCTTGAGCATCGACTGGCGTCATTCCAGGCCCAAGCGGAAACCAAGCTGTCGTCGCTGGAGAACATGCGCCGAGAGATGGTGTCTGCGCGGGAAGAGGCACGTGTTGCACAGGCGGAAAAGAAAACAGCTGCTGTGGCGGCACGACGGATGGAAGACGAGGTGGCAGATGTGCGAAGGCGGCTGAATCGGGTAAAAGAAGAGGCAGAAGCTGCCCGGAAAGCACGCGATGCGGCTGAAGAAGAGCTTAAGAAGGCACTAAAGAACCCCTCGCAGAGAAGCTTTTCGGAGAGCAAGGTGCAGATCCTTTTAAAGGACAAGCAGTCTCTGCAAGACCAGCTTGTCCGTTCAAAGGAGCAAGTGGACTCGTTGAGGGCGAGCGAGTTTGCGTTGCAGAGAGAGAAGCAGACGCTGACGGAGCAAGCAGACTCGCTGAGCCGGACGCTGGAGACGGAGCTGGAAAAGGCAGCGAATGAAGAGGAGCGGCTGGGCAATGAAGTGCGTAAGATGCAGACAGAGCTGCGGCAGCTAAAGCTCAAGGAAAACGACCCGGATTTGTTGGCGGTGTCGCGTGAAGCAGAACTAATGGACACCATCCGACAGCTGAAGCGGCAAATTATCGACTTGGAGCGGTCTATTCACGATGCTGAAATGGGGCGTATCGAGGCCGATGCAGCGCTCGCGTCCGGGTCGTCGGATGAGATTGCACGTCTTCGTGAGCAAGTCAAGGCGGCCCATCAGCAAGGCCAGCAGACGGCGCAGGAGCTGCGCAAGTCTCTCCGGGAGGCCGAGGCCAAGCTGGTGGATGCAGAGGTGGAAGCTGTGGCGCAAAAGGCAGCGATAGAGCAAGCTGAGCGTCAGGTGGCTGAGCTGAGGGCCGGTATCCGGCAGTCAGATGGCGTGAAGCGAGAGCTTGCGGATGCCATGGATGAGCAGGCTGTTCTGGAGCAAGCGCTGGAGACGGCGCATGCACGGATCAAGGAGGTGAAGAAGAAGCTGTCGGAGAACAGCCATGACAAGACAGCCATGGAGCAAGCCTCGCGATCGGCAGCCGATCTTGCCGCCGACCTTGCAGCGAGGGACACAGTGCTAGCGAACACGCAAGCGCGGCTAGAGAAGCTTCGCCAGGAGCGGGATGAGCTTGCGGCGGCTCTAGGGGAGGCAAATGTGACGGAGGCCGAGCAGAAGAAGGCGAATGAAGCGTTGACAGAGACCAACAAGAAGATCCGGACAATGCTGCGGCATGCGCAGACGGAGACAAGTGCCCTTGACCGGGACCTGGAGGAGGCGCGGGCGATGCACGAGGAGCTGCAGAATGAGCTGGTGCAGTGCCAAGAGGACTGCGAGCAGTTGCGGAGCGAGGCGGAGCGCGTGCAGATGGAGTTGGAGGAAATGCAGGTGTATAGTGAGAAGAGGGAGGCGTTGTTGCGGTACGGGTCGCATGAGACACAAGAGATTGTGCCGCCGGCGACGATGGTGCGGGAAATGCGCGGCATGGCGATGCAGGTGCAGTGGATGCATGCGCGGTGCGAGCGGGAAGGGCGCCTGCGAGCGAGTGCCGTGATGGGGAAGCACTTTGCGCAAAACGACGTGGATATGCGGGTGGCCTGCACCAAGGCCGATTTGGCCATGCTGCGGGACATCCTCGAGCAGGTGGGTGTGCGGGCACCGCCGTTATCGTCAGAGCAAATGGTGACGACGCATAAGGCGCTCCGACGGCGAGGACGGGCCGTGTTTACGGCGGTGCAGTTTGCGGTGCGGCTGCAGAGGTCGGCGGTGGCGTGGGCGCGCCAGAGGGGGATTCACCAGAGGTTGATGGCGGCGGCGCAGGAGGCCAAAAAGGCGGAGCGGATGCAAGTGATGAGGCAAGAGTGGCGACGGCAAATGGGGGCCGTGGTGTGATTCTTTCTCTTCTTTCTCTCTCTCTCTCTTTTTTTTTTGGAAGCGAAGCAATTCAATCTTTTATTTTGGTAACGAAAAAAAACTAGCCTAGACAAAAGCAGCAGCATGGTGTAGAGCGAGAGACGGGGGGTTCCTATACCCCTGGTCGTGGCTCGCGGAGTGGTGCACGGTCCCAGCCATGGGGTCCTGGTGCGGCGTAGAGGCCGTCAGAGGAGGCAATGACGCGGCCGAGTCCGGGATGGACTTCGACCTGGAAGGGGACAAAGGGAATGCGTTCGCCGTCGATGCTGACGTACCCGTCTGTGGCGCCCTTGGGGGTGAGCCGAAAGGCGGTGATCTTTTGGTAGCGGACGTGTTCGTTGTCGAAGAACTTGTTGTCGCCGAGGGAGAGCATGACGGCGAGTGATTTTGACGGGGAGATGTCGCCGGCGACAGTGGCGAGGTCGAGCAGGCCGTCGTTCATGAGGGTGGCGGGGAAGAAGTTGGCGTCGGGGGCCATGTAGGCCATGTTTCCGCAGTAGAAATTGCCCATGGCATCGCCCGGCACGGAGACCCAGTCGTCGGGGAGGTGGTCCTGCACGGTGCCATGCCGGAGGGGCGGCAGGCCGTCGTACTCTGTGCCGAGGCGTCGCACGGTCCTGCTGGCACAGTCGGCATAGTGGGCTACAATGGCGGGTTTGTCGGCCATGACGGGGCGGATGGCAATGTCGCAGGGGTACACTTTGCGCGACAGGAAGCGCTCGACGAAGCCCCATGTGAAGCGGTGGCTGCCCATCCAGCGCAAATGCTCCGTGCCCAGATCGACCTCGGCTACAATGCCGAAGGACTGGCTGAGGAAGCTGATCAGACGCTTGTCCTCGTACGTGACGCTGGCCAGGTCGAGGGGACAGGCCACGCCCTTGGCAATGGCGAGCGCAGCCAGACTGGCGTCGTCGGTGCCGTAGAGATTGCAGGCCATGGCGTTGCCACTGCCGCAGGGGATGTGCGCCACGGGCATCTTGCGGAGGGCCCGTCCGGCGTCCGGCCGACGTGCCAGCCCATTGAAGCACTCGTGGGGGAGGCCGTCGCCAGAACAGGCAATGACCATGTCGTAGCGGTCAATGTCCAGGGCCTCGCAGAGCTCTGCGGCCTCGCCAGGACGCGTTGTCGTCACCACGGTGAGCGCGAAGCGTGCTGCTTTGAGGACGGGCTGGGCCTCTGCCTCCCACTTTCTCACGGCACCGCCAGGACCGGCGTGTGGATTGACAAGCACATAGGCCGACCGGGACTGCGGCACGGCCTTGTAGATGCGTCTCCGCAAAAGAGACGCCCATGCGTGTGCCTCTGCCGCCGAGGGCCAGTCGGTGCCGTCGGCGCCCACGGCCACCGACAGCCGCGCTGGCCGCACAGCCGCCGCGCCCGCGGACTCGGCAAAGTCAATGTCCAGATGCGTGCGTTTCTCGTTGACAGACGCCCACAGCACCCGGGAAAAGGGAATGCTGCGCCGGAAGACGGGCCGCCGCAGCGACAGCGTGCACTTCCGGCGGCTCTTCTTGCGCAGCGCCTTGTCGACGACGCTGAGCTCGCCATTCTGTATTTCCAGGTCGTGTGTCTCCAGCTTCAGCATGTTTTCCAGCGTCTTGTCAAAGGAAACAACCACGTGCGACGACCGCTTCGGCCGTTTTGCCCCCTTGTCTGCGAGCAGCGACGCCGAGTCTACAGACGCCGTCGACGCCGCACCGTTCGGCGAGGCCTCGAAGCCCTGCTCCTGCAGGGCCTTGGCCATGGCATCGTCTCGATCAGAGTCGCTCATGGCCATTTTCTCCGGCGAATACCGTTCTTTTTCAGAAAAAAAACGCTCCAAGAGTGCGTGGCGCTGTCAACGGTTGCAGCGGTGTCCTCGCAAAAACAGCACAGCGTCACAAAGAGCCAAAGACAGCCTTGCCAAAGCACGCGTTCCCTTCCCTCGACCAGTAGCCGCGCTGACAAAGCGTCCTCGCCATTCTTCCACATCGTCGCAGCCAGCCGGGGCTGTGCGGATAGCAAAAGGCGTCCATTACATAATCACGCGCCTTCCGTTCTTCTGCAAAGTCCGGCGCCACGGCCCGTGCGCAATCTGCGCGCCTTCTCTGCGCCGAATGCTGCCGCCATCTTCGAGGGAGGCCCAGCCCCTAGCTGCATGGCCTGCACTCCACGTGCCCACTTGGGCGCAGCCGTTGGTATTACGTAAGCACTCGTCGGTGTCATGCGTTCCGCCACCGCGGCGTCGCTGCCAATCACAAGGCACAATGGCACCAGAGCGGACGCCACAGCTGTGCTTCTCGCGAGCCTATTTCGGGGGTAGGTGCCACAACATCTCTGCTGTTCGACTTTGAGAGAAGGCGCTAATGGCAGACTTCCTTCGCATGTCACGTGCCGTTGACGACACCATCACCGAGCACCTCAATGCTCTGTCCTCGCCTAGGGGCGTCCCTGCGCAGGGGACGGCTGTCGATCCGTGTCTCGCATTCCGAGACCAGGTCTTGTTCCCCGCATGGACGTCGCGCGAAGCAGCCATTCGGTATTGCCAAGACATTGCTGACGAAGCCGTCCGGCAGGAAGGCGCCCCGCCTGCCAAGGTCGTGCCAGAGCACCTCACCGAGCGCGACGACCCCTACCTGCAGCGACAGCCCCACGTCGAATCCATGGCCGCGTCGACGGCGCAATGGATGCGGCAGGAGCTGGCCGTGGAGCAAATCATCAGGACGCAGACGTGGAATGTCCTGCAGCGACGCTGTCCAGCTGTGGGCTGGGCGTCGTGGCAGGCGTCCCTTGCCAGGTGGCAAGAGGTATCGCGGCGTATATCTGCATAAACGAAATTGTGCCTGTTATGCAGGCCTCCACTTGCATTCGATGAGTCTAGCTCGAGCCTCGAGGCCACAAAATTATGTAATAAATCCCCCACTATTCCTCTGGCAAGATTCGATTGACGTTTCTTTTTGCATCGTTTTCTCTCGGAACACACCGTCAAGATGGCAGACCTCAACTCGCGTGACAGCGAGCTGTTCCGCCGGGTGATTACCTATTTCGAAGAGAAAAAGTACAAACCCGGCATGAAAGCAGCCGACCAGCTTTTGAAAAAGCATCCGAAACATGGCGACACCATGGCCATGAAGGCCCTGCTCCTCAACGGCCTCGGCAAGACGGACCAGGCGTTCTCGCTCGCCAAGGACGCCCTCCAGGTCGCCATGAAGTCCCACATCTGCTGGCAAGTCTTTGGCATCCTCCACCGCTCCGAAAAGCACTACAACGACGCCATCAAGGCCTACAAACAGGCCCACCGTCTCGAGCCCTCCAGCCTGCAGATCCTGCGCGACCTCTCCGTCCTCCAGATCCAGACACGCGACTACCCAGGCTACGTCGACAGCTGCAAGAAGCTCTTCGCCGAACGGCCCCTCGTACGCGCCTCCACAGCCGCCCTCGCCGTTGCCCACCATCTCAACGGCCACCTCGCCGAGGCCGAGCGCGTGCTCACCAGCTACGAGCTGCAAATCAAACGGCAAATTGCCGAAAAGCAGATTCCAAAGAACAAAATCCCCAAAGACCCAGAGGCCGTCGAAGCCCTGCTCTACAAAAACGCCATCATTGCCGAGCGAGGCCACACTGAGCGCGCCCTCGAGCACCTTGATCGCGAAGTCGCTGCCGAGCGTGAAGTCGACCGTCTCGCCATCCTCCAAAGCCGTGCCAAATACCTCACGCAGCTCGGCCGTCGCGAAGAGGCCATCCAAGCTTGGCGCGTCCTCGTCGATCGCAACCCCGACTATTCTCTCTACTACAATGAGCTCATGTCCGCCATGGACCTCACAGACGTCTCTGAACGTCTTGCCGTTTTTGACGAATACGCCGCCAAATGGCCCCGCTGCGACACCGCTAAACGAATGCCCCTAGACATTGCTACAGGCGACAAATTCGCCCAGCGCGCTGAAGCCTACGTCCGCGGAATGCTCGACCGCGGCACGCCTTCTCTCTTTGCCAATCTGAAGCACCTCTATTCGGATGAAGAAAAGAAGCGGGTCCTTGCCAAGACTGTGGAGGCCTATGCTGCAGAAAAGGAAGGCACGGAAGAATCAGACTCCTCCAAGGGAAGAGGCGCTGCTCTGTTCTATCTGGCCCAGCACTATACGTACCATGCAAGCCGGGATCTGGCCAAAGCCGACGCGTACTGCGACCAGGCCATTGCGCTGGACGAAAAGAATGTGGATTTCCACATGACCAAGGCCCGCATCTGGAAGCACAAGGGCAACAGCCAAAAGGCGGCCGACACAATGGACCATGCACGCAGTCTTGATACAAAGGACCGGTACATCAACAGCAAGGCCGCCAAGTACCAGCTGCGCAACAATGACAATGAGGCTGCCATCAAGACCGCCTCGCTCTTCACACGCCCCGACTCCGTCAACGCGCCCATTGTGGACCTCGTGGAGATGCAGTGTCTGTGGTACTTGACGGAAGACGGGGATGCGTTTATGCGTCGGGGGAACAATGCCATGGCACTGAAGCGGTTCCACCAGGTGGCGGCCGTCTTCGATGTATGGAAGGATGACCAGTTTGACTTTCACACATTTGCCCTGCGAAGAGGTATCCGTACGTACGTTGAAATGGTCCGGTGGGAAGACCGTCTGCACCAGCAGCCGTTTTACGTCCGGGCGGCCTTGTCAGCAGCCAAGGTGTACCTGCGTCTTTTTGACTCGCCCATAGAGGAGCCTTCGGCGGATGCCAATGGTGAGGCAGAGATGGATCCATTGGAAAAGAAAAAGGCTCTGCGAAAGGCCCGAAAAGAGGCGGAAAAGGCGGAAAGGGAGAAAAAGGAATTGGCCGAGCGTAAAGGCAAGGCCAATTCCAACAAGGCCACAGCCGACGAAGAGATTACAAAAAAGGTGGACGAAGACCCCCATGGAGAGGCTCTTGTCGCAACAAAGGACCCCCTTGGCGAGGCCTTTAAATTCATCTCGCCCGTCGTGACGTTGAGTCCTCAAAACATACACGGCCAAATCGCAGCCTTTCAAATTCTCCTCCGCCAAAAGAAGTTCTCGCAAGCCGTGGGCCATCTCAAGCTTGCCCAGGGCATAGACTCCGCCCATGAAGAGGTGTCTGTCCAGATCAAGGCTCTTCACACGGCCTTGGCTACTGTCGACGAAAAACTCGTCTCGTCAAGTGTCCGAGATGCTATACTTGCAGAGTTTCCTCCACAGTAAAACAAAAAAAAGAAAAAAGAAAAAAGAAAAAGAAAAGCTACAGATAAAATTGTGTAATTTACTACTACATAGTGCCATCATGGCATATATAATACTTCTTACTTCGTAGGGGCTGCACCCGTCTTCTCCGTAGACGTAGCATCTGTTCCCGTCGTCGTAGCAGTAGCAGGCGCCTCTGTGGCACCTTCTTCTGGTTTCTTGAGGCCAAGGATTTTTTCAAGACCAACTGCCTTTGCAGAGTTTCCGCCATGTTCCTTAGCCCGAAGTTCGGCCAAACGTTTCGCTTCATTGTGGATATCCATTACCTGGCGTTCATGCTTCGTATAAAACTCAACAACGGCATTCCTCCCGGGAAATTCAGCCTTCTGAGTCTTTTGTACAAAGGATCCAATGCTCGAGAAAAACGACGTGGCCTTTTCCTGGGCACCGTACTTCTCATCAAGAGCACCCAGTCTCTCTGCAAATTTGGCAGAGACACCATGCTGTTTATCGAGCTCAATGGCCTTTTCAACCACAGCATTTGTAACGAGATATCCATGGGCAAGATACTCAGCAACGATGCGAGAACGGGGCTTCTCTTCTTGGCTAATGTGGCTAGACGTATGCTCCTCAGGATGGGCCACCTCTCCGGGGTCTTCTCCGACAATCTTTACTTCATTGGTCCCCAGCTTTGTGCTGTCCAAGAGGAGAGCCGTCTTGACGGCCGTGGGGTTTTCAAAAGCAATTTCTGCCGCCTTTGTTGGGCCATCCGTCACCTTTACAGACTTGATTTTGCCACTTTTTCATTAGCATAAGAGCAGCTAAATAGATGTTTACCATACCAAAAGCTAAAGAAGTCTTCGATTTCCTTTTCAGTGGTGGCACTGGAAATATTCGTCACCGTAATAGAATTATTGGCAGACATGATGACAGCTCAAGGGAATAGAATGGGAAAAGTAGCGAATGGGGGGAGTGGAGACAAGCTTGCTTTTAAGTCCAGCTGGCTATCAAAGGCAGGAGCGATGTAATATGAAACAGAACTTCCCCTCAAAACAAGGTACAGTGATGTAAGACATGTTAGCTGTGCCTGTGCCCATTGCCCCGCAGGCCTCCCAGTTCTACGGATAGCTTTGGACACTTCGAAAGCTAAAAACACCACTGCCACCATTAAAACGTCATAATTGTGGAGTGGATTTTATTTATAATTTTATATGGACGTGTCCGTCCAGGATTTCTCATTGGCAGCAGTTTACACATGGTCTACAGGATAAATCAGGATTGCTGATTCTGTATTGTGCCATTAAATTGCGCAAATGAGTGCCTTCTCAAATGGCAGGTCCAATGAATGGCAGTTTGCGCTACACGCCTCGGTACGACGCACGTCTTGGCTGACTCAGCAGTCTAAACTGTCAGCTGCGACTCGATCAAGGCTGCAGCCCAATTGCAAACGCTCTTGAAGCTGCGTACTACGTTCAGCAGGCAGGTAGGTCTCGACACCTTCCTTCCACTTTTGCCGTTCCTTTTCGTCGTCTGCACTGCACGCTCGTAGCGAGGACTGTAGCTTCCTTCTCTCGTATACGCTCTTTTCCTAGACGCATCGGCTTGAGCTGACGCAATGTCGGCCCCGCGCAAGCCGTATATAATGTCGAGTCCCTCCACTCTGGGACAGGGCGCTTCAAGCTCGCACACATCAGAGGGAACGGCAGGTGGATCTGCAATGGCAACGGGACTTCCTCCGCCTTCTCCAACGCATAGCTTCGCGCAGCCAGCTGCCACCCCTGTCAGGAGTGATGGGGCTACGCGCATCACTGTAGCCGACGTCCACCAGGCCATGGAGGTGGAACAAGAAGCAATGGTACGTTTCTGCGAATATAGGAGGCTGCTAACGCTCAAGTTGAATAAACTAAGCCGCGAACTGTCGGCGTTGCGCATTCCGTCCGTGTCAAATGCGTCTGTGGCTTCCAACGCGTCATCATCGTCTGATGCAGCAGCCGCGTCGTCGCTCCCCTCTGGATCATACAACAAGGAGTCCTTTCATTCGTCGGGCTTTTCCATTGCCACAGCCACAACTCGCCATAGCCGAACGCATTCAAATGCAAGCCAGCAAAGCCTGAGCCAAAAGGCACCCTCGGGCGTTGGCATGCCGTCCCCAGCCCCTACACGGGCCTATGCCGCTAATACTCTCAGCATGAGCCGCCAAAACAGCACGGCTTCCCATCGCAGCCGCACAGCTTCTCCTGGCCCACAGATGCTCGCACGTCATCGGGATGCGTCCCAGGAATCCTCCCACCGCGTCGAGCTGGACACCTTGAAGCGGGAAAACGATATGCTGAAGCGACGCATCCGTGAGCTTGAACGCATTGTTGCCGGATCCGCACAGTCGCGCAACACGCGCGGACGAGATGCCGACCGACGAGAGCGTCGCCCAAGCGATGTCAGCCATCGCAGCGACAGCATGAGCACATCAAGGAGCGTAAGTGTAGCGGGAAGCGTTCCTAACAGCGTCCCTAGTGGGCCAAGCAGCTTGCCAGGCCCTAGTCCCATCCAAACTGCATCTGCTGGCTCTCTAAGTGGGGGTGGTCTTCGGATTGCTGGTCCTCGTGGACAGGTTGCCGCCAATAGTAGCAACGTTGGCGTTGGCGTGCCAGAGGACGAGCTGCAGGTCGGTGACAGTGCGGCCTCTGCACGGCAACCAGCTGCTCGTTGATTTTTTTTTTCATTTTTTATATGTCATCTTTTCTTTTCTGATCTTGCGTAGGTGTTGGTTCTTTTTTTTTCTTTGTCACGTATTTTTATATATTGAACAAAATTTAATGTATTTGATGCTCCCATCCCACGCTACCTAAAACGCCATGAAATGCAATAGAATGTAATAATATTACCTAGTGTGGGTGAAGTCCACCTCATTCTCATCTTTCGAAGCGCACGCATTGTCACAGTTGCATAGGCCATCTGGTCGCATTCCACAAGCACAAGTTTTCCCAGTCACTTTGTTCTCAACGTCCTGCTTGTTGCAGGTGCATTTCATGGCAGGCTTCTCGCCACAGGAGCAGCGGGCATTGTTGGCTAGAACTCGTTAGCATACCACTCTCAAAGCTTACGTTAACAAAAACATACCACAGGCACAGTTGTCAGAGGAGCAAGTAGATGGAGACGCCATTGTTTCTTGTAGGATTAATCTCTGAATATCCAAAAGATGTGATTATAATGGTAACAGGAGGAATGCCCTAGGTATTTATAGTTGAAGCCACCTGATAGGAAAAAGAGTAACATCTAGAGTCACCCACATGCTTCCATAGCTTGGCTTATAATCTGCGTACTTTTGATTGGTCAAATGTATAATGATCTACCAGTGACAAAAAGTTGGACGCTCGTTCATTGGTCGGCCGGTTTTCCTTGATCGCTTCCATCATACCCGACCCACACTAAGAGGGTCCTCTTAGAAAAGTCATCTCATTGCTTTGAAATAAGGCTCATTTTATTGGCCCAATTTTGTATAGCTCGGAGGTACAACCGTACATCAAGTTCAGGCACGCCTTGATAATAGTGATGCCATTGATTCCCTTTGGGTGATGTAATATGCGTCATGTTCAATAACCTCTTTTGCCTAGTAAAATAATTTTATAATGAAAACAGCCTGCTATGTAATACAATATAAAGATGATGTGTTTTACCATATCCCGCCATTCTATAGGGAGTCCTTATCTAGCCAACCTATAGCAACCCAAGAGTCATAAACTTTATCGCAGTTTGTCACGCTGGCGCCACCGTGTGTAGTGTACGTTACGGCGTTATTTCCGTTAAAATCTAAAGTCAATAATCGGATGGAAGTTGACACCTCAACACCCTTCTTTGTGTACAGATCGTAGATCAGCACGGCAATTTTCTTCATCGAAGTGTACTGGGCCTTGTAGGTTTGCTTCCTCCATTTGCATCTATACTCCAAGTCTAACTCTTTGAAAGGCTTTGGTGGTACATATGTCCCGTTGTAGTCATTAGGCGGTCCATAGTGGTAAAACTGGTAGATCATACCTGGATCCTTTAGGATCTCCACGGGAAATACATCCATAAATAAATCGTTAGGACATTGTCTTTTTGCTGCAGGAGGAGATGCATCATCGGCTGCAGGTCGTTTCTCATGGGACAGTAAAGCATTGCTGGCTGGAGAAGCGAGCCCTACAGGTGAGATAGGCGCTAATGAGAGAGGCGGAACAGGCGCAGGAGGAACGGCTGTCGTCATGGGTACCTGCGCAACTGACAGAGTGGTTGTGGTCGACTGACCATTGGCAGATTTGGATGGTTGAGGCTGCTGGGCTTTTTTTTCCCAGCTTTGGTGACAGTGTTGACACACTGGGATGGGCATTTGCAACCGCTGCTTCTGTAACACCTGTAACGTCTGTTCAATGTGCGTCTGAGACTGCTGCTGTAACTCCTGAGACACATGTTGCAGCTGCTGGAGCTGCTCCTGAAATTGCTATCTTTCATCAAACAGCCCCGATTCGCTCTGAACACCCTCCATCATTATTGCGATATTCCGATCAATATCATCATTCTGTCTCCTTTCGGACTCTATCCTTTCTCTCATCGCAGAAATGCTATCCTGTAGAAGAATGGCTTCATACGGATCACTCTGAACTTGTTTAAGCCAAGATGGTCCGACATTTTCGTCGCTAGAAGATTCTTCATTATCTCCCTCATAGGCCTCTTCAATGGCTCCCTCAATGGACTCCTCAACTATTTCGTAATGCCCTTTGAGTGTTGCAACGGAAAATTCAGCCATCTTTTACATGAAGGTTATCAATAATAACGTATATATGATGAATATTATGAAGTGATAGTCTGGAAATTTTTACCTTCAAAGATAGATCAAAAGGTAAGTACTACTGAGACTAGACTGTAAAAATTATCTAAACCGGACCATGTAAATGCACAAAATTACCATTCCTTTATAATGCTTTGTCAGCAAATTTATACTGACTTATAGTATGGTTGGGTGGCCTAATGGTAAGGCGTCAGATTTCGGCTCTGAAGACTGCGGGTTCGAGTCCCGTCCTGATCGGCTGTTTTTTTGACTTTTTTCGAATTTACTGAACACAAAAGAGGTAGTGTACATAGGACTATTTTTATTTCTTTTGAATGTATTCTTCCAGTGCTTAAGTCTTCGACTACAAAGACGAGCATGACGAAGCCGATAAACGTGATCGTTTTAGGGTCCCCTGTAGAATCTGAGGACGATGAGGTGAAGAAGAGATATAAAGAGATGAAAGATGGAAAGGAGGTAAAAGTGCCTTTTATCAAGGAAGATATCGATCAAGCCATCAAAAAAGAAGTAGAGGCAGAGAAAAAGAAAGAAGAAAAGAGAATCAAGCATGAAATTAAGCAAGAAGAGGGTCTTTCATGCTTCTCCATCCCTCGATGGCATGGCAGAGTTGGGAATAGAATAAATTGCATTCCTACAGATCCGCTAACTATATACTGTTGTGGTGAAGGCCTGCGCGGTGAACTAGGCCTTGGTGAGGAGACATGCATCAAACGGCCCCGTCTCCATGGATTTCTATCACAAGAAGGCGTCGTCGACCTGTATGCTGGGAGCACCCATGCGATTGCCCTCACCAAAGGAAACCGAATTCTTACATGGGGTGGGAATGACCTTTACGCACTTGGACGGGAAGCAGATGCCGTCACAGAGGCCCTACCTCTGCCAGTAGACGATAAAAACATCTCTCTTCGTACCCAATTCACCAGCGTCGTCGCCACCGAGGATGCATCCTTTGCCCTGACAGAGAATGGCGGGGTGTATGGATGGGGCACATTCCGAATGCACTCTTCAGTGCTAGGGTTTTCGCCTACGTCCCTCGTTCAGGCCACGCCGGTGCCTTTGCCTGAGCCTAAAAAGATTGTGATGCTTGCTGCTGGTGCCCATCATATGCTGGCTCTTGACCAGAAGGGCAAGATATACACATGGGGGTGTCCCGAACAGAACCAGCTAGGTCGGAGGTGCGTTCAGCGGGGCCTAAGAGACTCTGCGTTACGGCCGTCCGGCGTGCGTCTAAAGCGAGGGGTAAAAATCGTCAAGATTGCCTGCGGCATGAACCACTGCCTCGCTATAGATAGCCGCGGCAGAGTCTACGGGTGGGGTTCCAATCATTTTGGCCAGCTCTCAGCCGGTGCAGATGCAGATGCAGATACCGTACTAGAGCCCACGCTCATTCGGGGCCTTGATGGCATACGTATTGTCGATATTGATGGTGGAGAGCACCATTCCATCGCTTGCTCAGATGACAAACGGGTATTCGTATAGGGACGGATAGACGGATGTCAAGGAGGCCTTGCCGCTTCCATGTGCCACCATGATAATACCATCTTCTACCAAGGCAGTCCACGCATTCTCATCCTCCCAACAGAAATTAGCACCATTAGGGAACCAATTTTCTGTGTAGCCTCTGGGGCTGATCATTGCTTTGCGGTGGCCGAATCTGGACGGGTGTATTCGTGGGGCTTCAATGCCAATTACCAAACGGGTCACGGAAATAATGAAGATATCAGAGAGCCCTTGTACATTGACAACTCCGCCATTCTTGGGAAAAAAATTGTTTCTGTTCGTGCTGGACGCGAATACTCTTTACTAGTAGCATCTACGTAGTCTTCTTCTTCTTCTGCTTCTTTTCTGGCTTCAATCTCGTTGCTTTTCATACAAATAAAGTTGAACTTCTTCATCTTCGCCACCCATTACCAATAGAGGGATTGTCGTCTTGTCGCATTCATGCCATCCTTTATCGTGTAGGAGAGTGAATAGAGCCTCCTCTGAAGCATGTCTTGGCTTTCGTGAAAGAAAAACTCTGGGAAAGCAGGTAGAGGCTTCATAGATGCGATCAAGCGTATCAATAAGAGCAGGTAAGACGTCAGCATTATATGTACAGTCGGAGAGAAAGATTAGGTTCACACAAGAAACATCCACTTCAAGTGGTTCTTCCCAGTCTAAATTCGCATAGGACAGCCCTTTGGCACTTGAACGTTGTATATTCGCCGTGCATAGGTCCTCTGCATCAGGAAGGTCTGTTAGTAGAATGGTAGGAGCTCGATGGGACATGGCAGAAGCAAGGCTTATGCCAAGAATACCTACCCCAGAGCCTAATTCAATTGCAAACAAGGGCTCTATGAAAATTGTCTTTAGAGCTGATGTCCCTTTGGACATCCTTTTTGAGCGATTGCATGTTTCGCTCATCCAAGCAGCCGTGACAACGCCAGCGTCCCATATATGGCGAGTAATACTTTCACCAATCATTTCTTCCACCTCAACCATCTTTCCTGCTAAGTACAGCTTTCGAAAGGCAATATGCTCAAAGCTTTCAGAAGAAAAATTGGGAAAGTCTACCCATAGAGGAAATATGAGAGCTTCTTGGGGGGGAAATACCTGGTAAGCGTTTATAGCAGATTTACTTTTATCAGAGGGGGCAATATTTAATTGGAGCGTGGACCAGGAGAGCATGAGACTTTCCGGTAAAACAGCATCTACCTTGAGAACGCGGAGGCCAGTTTCCCATTGCAAGGAAGAAGGAGAAGCTGTAGATAGAAGCGTTTCCTTGTTGAAGATGTTGACTTTCAAGGGCAACGGGTCCATGGGAGCGAGAAAGGACTCGCCAAGATCCGTTGTTATCGTCAAAACAAGTTGTATACTTCGTTTACCACCATTCTTGACTAATTTCGGAGGTCGTAAAAGGCGTATATAATGCATAATTCCCACAAGATCGTTGTTATATAAAGCTTTTCTGAGACGACGGTGGTACCCCAATACATTCCCTTATCATATAAGAGGACCCCACTAGCTTGGTATCCTCTCAAGTACTCACCTAGCGATCAAATGTCCAGCAGGTGTTTGCAGCTTTGTTTTGTTTATAGACAATCAAGAAAGCATTCAAACGGAAATATATATAGGGATATGTGGTGGGTAAATTTTTACCCAGAAACACCAACAAAAAGCAGATCTGGCATGGGTGTCAGAAACTGGGAAAATGGCGGGTAAAAAGACAAAACCATTTGCAATTACAAATAAAATGCTACCAACAAAGAGAATGTCTGAAGAGCGTATTCAAGAGCGTATCTATATTCAAGGAAGAGATAAAGGGAGGTCTGAGGGCCATAACCTTGGCTTTCAGCAGGGGAGACGCCAAGGACACCAAGAAGGATACCAAGAAGGCTTCGAGCAAGGACGCCAAAATGGGCTGAACAGGGGGTTCAAAGACGGTCATCACCAGGGCTTTGACCAAGGCTATCATCAAGGTTACAGAGATGGCCATTATGGCGGCTACAACTCGGGCTTCCAAGCTGGTGCTGCCTCTGAACGGGCCAATAAAGCACATCGCCAAGAAAACAACCAAGCGGTGTTTCGTAATGGTTATGAGTCCGGTTACAGGGCTGCTTTCAATGACTATGCATCCCAGAAGTCTTCCGTGGCTATTCATGGATTTGTTCCGGAAAGGTATTACCATACGGCAAGAGAGCCTTTAAGAACACCCAGGGGCAATGAGGCCCTATCCATGAAGGCATATTCCGCTGCGTCTGAGGGCCGTAGAGATCTCCGGGAAAGTAAACCCCAAGGAGGATATGGACCCTTCCAGCCACCAACGCCGCCCGTTACTGTCTTGTTTCGTCGTCCGATCCCCCCAAATCCTAACCAATTTTCAATTGCACATGTCCCCTCGGAGCCTTGCCTAGATTCCTGTGATAGTCCCATGCAGTTTTGTAGACCATCATCTGCTATGGGAAGACTTCACTGTACTGACGAGGAAAGGGATCCATTCATTGACCAAGCTGACCGCCATCTACAGAAGCATGCACTTCCAGTTATGGCGGCTATCAATGACATCACAAGAAGCTCCTTTGCAACAAACGGATCTTTTGAGGTGGTGGAGGAAGTAAAAAAGAAGCCTTTGAAATGTCCCATTTCTACTGAAACGTCTTTTGCTGCTTGCGAGTCAGTATCATCTACAAATGAAGATGAAGAAGGCGACACAACGCCGACGAACGGCAGTGATGCAAGCATGCCTATTAACGCTGTCATTGGCTTTGTTGAAAGAGGGTTTAAAACGCCAAATGCAATTGAACAAAGACGGGAAAAGGTAAAATTGATTAAAGAAGAGCATGTCCGAAAGAGTGTTGAGAAAAAGGCACCTGGAATCCCTATTGGCACATCGTCCCTCACTTTACAGTACCTCTTCCATTTTATCAGTGAAGATGTCTCTGTAGTGCGCCCATGCCAAGAAACTGGTCACGGAATGGACATGGAAAATCGGCGATTGGCAGAGCGTATTACAATCTACAGCCAGCCCATCGACGAGACTAATACCATAAGTGACACAATTTTCCCTGTCACGGGTGTCGGCAATGTAGATCTTCATAAACGTGGAAAGATACCGGATCACGTCGTGTATAAATACGCACACCATCGTTATGATCTTGCCAAGTGCATCCACCATGGACTTACTACGTGTCCTATGTGTGCTATCACCCCATCTAATGGCTTCCTTGCCCCTGGTGAGATGTTTGACCGTATTTACTCTGCAGATGGCAATGTTCGAATGTACTCTGGTGAGAGGGGTTTCCATGTTATATCACGACCGTCGGGCTTTCTTGGTCAAGGGGCTGAAAAGGAGTCTGGATTCTCTGTTCTGCAGCATCCAGACGAGGTGGACCCCCAGTCCTTTCGAAAGTTTATTGCTTCGCAAGACTATGAAGCACATGGTGAAATGGTGAGAGCCCCTAAAGACATTGAGCTTACCACGTTTTTCTGCACGGCATGTGGTGGCATTACTTGGCTTGTACCTAAAAAAGCGCCTTCAGAGCTCTTTGGTCGCGATCATCCCAGTCATCATTCTTCGTATAATGCCGAGTGGAACCGTAGCAGAAATGCAAGGCCATGTGTCCCAGATATTTTCAAAGAGGAGACGGGAACGACACGGTCTTTTTTTGTCCAAATTGCAGCTCGTTGGGATACAAAAGACAATAGCATTCTAGCAAGCGCTTACTTTGGCCACGAGTCGAAGCACAATATTCAAATTACGGAGAGCTGGGAAAAAGTCCAACACGAACTGGGAGCATCCAACCATAATGCTGCATCCTTGGTGGCAGTCGCACTAGCTCTTTATCGTATTTTCAAGGTTATTGTTCCTCAACACCGGGAGGCTATAGATGCCGTGTCCCGTGAAAATAGCCAGCATGCACGCAACAAGGCGTATAGATTTAGAGTTATATTGGTTACAGATTGTTCCTACTTGGTGGATTTGATGTGTGAGCAGATGGATAAATGGGCATGGGCAACGCGGGAGCAGCCACAGACAAGTGAAGGTACTAAGAAAAAAAAGAGGAAGGGCAAGAAGAAGAAAAAGATTGCCAAAAAAAAGAAGACGGAGGATCGTGTACAGGAGAATGGGGACGAGGAATTTCCCGTGGATGTTGTTGACGGTGCAAAGGAAGAGGATCGGGAGCAGAGGGCTCTGCTGGACACGAAAACAACGGGATCGGACGGTGGCGGGACAATGGATGTAGTGACACCATGTGGTATGGATGATCCTGCCTATGTGTATATTCATTTGGCCAAGAAGAAGATTATGCCTAACGCTGCCCTTGTTCGACTTGTGGTACGGTATACCGACATGCTGAGGCGTCTTGGTGTTCATGTGGCGTATTCTCACGTGGAAACGGGTGGAGTGCAAGGTGCACGAGAAATGATTGGAAGCAAGAAGAAGAGATTGGGCTGAGATGGTGTGCTCGATAGCAGGGTGGTCCTTTTGCCACGAAGATGACGTTGCCGTGAATGTTTTGTTTTGTCAGATTATATTTTTTTACTTTCTTTTTTCATGTTTTTTCATGTTTTTTTTTGCTTTTTTATTGTATTGAAGGGGTCTTTGGAAGAAGGCTTCGATAGATGATGAATCATACTTGTTCTTGATGAAAAACATACACCCATGACAATTTGGAGCCGAACAGTAGGGATAGGAAAGCCAAGCCCATTGACAAAATGCACCGTTGAGGTGCGAAAACAAGTTGTCTATCAATTTTCCATTTCCCTTCCTCAGCTGCATGCGTTGTTATGCTCGTTTTTTTTCGTCTGCATGATAAAAAATTTTCCTTCTTAGAGGGCCTCGCATCCATCCCACCAAGTACAGTTTTTTTACAAAAGCAAGGAAAAAAACAAAAATGATGAGTGGTAGGTATAAAACAAAATCTGGTACACCAAATAGGTGTGCCAAAAGTCGGTGAAGATGGAAGGTTTTCCTATTCACATGGCAGCTTTATAGTGCGAGGAAGGCCTGTCCCTTATGAGGGATCATGACATGACTCAATCTTTGGGCCATCACCATGCATACCTACCCAATTTTGCGCAGAATAAGTTAACAAAAGAGAAACGAGGAAGTATGTTTGCTGACAGAATACGAGTCAAAACCAGTGGCTGACATTTCGAAATCTCGAACCATGTTCTGTTGGGCCCGTGCCCTCTTTTTCTACTGTCCCATCCACCCAGACGGCAGCCTTGTCTGCTCAACGGAATACAACTGCCATCCGGCTGACGTTTAACGTTTATTCCTTTTTTTTTAATTTATCTTTTTTATTTTTAGTCGCTACTGCCATTTCGAGGTTGATTAGGTTTGCTTCTTTTTTTCCCTTCTCGGCAGTGGCCGGGTTCTTTATGAAACAGCTCTCAAGAGTCTAAACGAATCCAGGTTCTTTTTGCGGTTGGCAGTGGCAAGGATTCGTCGTTGAGAGTGTTGATGATTCGATCAGCAGCGAGATCCGTGCGGTGCTCAGCATTCTTGGTCACGTGTTAGGGTTGGTGCTGCATAGCGTTGCACCAGCACGGGTGCTTGTTGCACCAAATCATCGGGAATTGGTGATGGCGGCAATTCTGTGTGGTCTTTCATTTTTTGTTTTTTTATTTTTTTATTTTTTTACATTTTGTGTCCTTTCCCGTTGGTCCCTTGAAGCTAACGTGTGGGTGGGGTCCTTGTCATAAAATCGACTGTGTCGAGTGTCAGAATAAATCATGGAAAGTCGGTGTCGTGAAATCGAGCGAATAGCAAGCCGCTTCGGAAGGGTGTCATGAATCAATAATAAATATCACACCGATACATGGACGCCGATCTGCCACTCATGTCAATGGATTGGCATCTTCTTTAGCAATTTTTCTTTCCTTGAATTGGAATGACGTAGGGAAGCGGTCTGGACCGAGGAGGAAATGGATTTACAAAGTATTACATATGAGCGTCTTGGTTGATTGTAAAGATGACAGGGCATGATGGCTTCGAAAAACGATGGAAAGAATGCATGATTCACAACTCATCCCTTTCCGGTGCGACGGGCCGAGTCCAAAGAGAGGTATGTAGATGTAGAAAATAGAAAAAAATACGAAGAGGAAAGGAATGTTTTGTCACCGCTTATCGCGAGTCATTCACAGTCGCATCGAGTCGTAAAGCTATCAATAGAATATGCCCCAGCAATTCTTTGTGCGCTGCCTTGGTATTTGTGTATTCATTTTTTGGTTGGTTATATTTAGGGTGTGCATCGTTCGACCAACGTACTCCCTTTAGGCTTTTCTAGCCTGCCGTCCTGGGCATTTCACAAGCATTTCGTCCCATCTTTCTTTTTTTATAAATCTACATACGAGAGAGCGTGTACGAGTGAGGTATGACATGTCGCAGGCAGTGGCGTAGACGCCTTTGGAGGCAGTATTGGGTTGGTTGCGATGGTGACTAGTGATGGGAATCTTATTCTTTTTTTGTTGTTGAAAACGCCCCTTTTCCTACAAGAAAGTGTGATGATGACTTGCAGACGTAAATTGTACAAACGGGATAGGCTTTCCGCGAAGCTGTCGTGAAACTATCATCACACGTTTGGTCTCTTGGTCTCGTTTCCATTTCATCGTCTTGACTTTTTTTGTTTGATAAGTGAGTAGAATTGCTTCTTCCGAGCGAATTGAACTGTCGAATGACGTAGGGAAGCGACTGTGTTTTCATTTTTACATTTTTTCTTTTTTTACGTGAAAACCTTTCCCAAGCTTGCGGAAATTTACCATTTCAGCACAAATCATTTTTTTTCGCACCATTCAGGCGCTTGAAAAGAAAAGAGACAGTCTCACTTTTTTCTTTTCCTTTTTCGCCTTCGTTCTGCTACCAATGTGAAAAACAAAAACAAAGAACTTTCTTCTTCAAACCAAAAGTGAACGCTCATGCTCTTTTGTGTTGTCTATTGTCTTGCTCTTACATTTTTGCTTACACCCTTTTTCATAATAAAAAAAGGCTGGCTCTGACTCCGGAACGTAAGCGGCCTTTGAGGGCTGGCCAGGTTCACACTCTCTCTCTTTCAGATTGCGCAGTCTCTTCTCGTACATTCCAATAAAAACGTGTCAAAATATGCTTGGTGAGTCGTACTCTGTCATTCTTTCATCGTCATGAGAGCCTTGACAAATACTATGTAGAACAGAACCATTAACATACATATGTGAAAATGCCAACATTCTGTGTGATGGATCACTGTGTCAAGGCTTTAAAGTGTGTTCATAAATTTTTTTTATTTTTTTTAAAAAAAAAGGAAATCTCACACAAGAAAATTGCATTCTAAAAAAAGGATACACCCCTCCTCTGTTCCACTTCAACACGCCCTCCTCCCTACAAGTTGACGCCATGCTTGTTCGACTGAAATTTTTCGGCCTTTCATTAGAATATCCCTGTCGCTTTTTTTTGTGAGGAAAAAAAGCCATACATAAGCCAAATGCCATCCTTAGACGAAATTTTTTTTTCATTTCCTTGAATTTTTTTTTTTCAAATCACACAAAAAAAAAATAAATTGAATCGTAGTCTTTTTACGACTTCAATTTACATTGGCTTGACACCTCCATCAAGTCGATATTTTTCAGCAACCCCATTTTGCCCCCCTCTTGCTATGTTTTCAGACGCCCAACGATCTCCACCATTGAAAAAATATATACGGTGACTACCTTTACACTCTTCGCCATCAAGACACAGAACAAGAGACTCCTTCACTCGCGAAACCAAATCAAGAAATTTCCCCTTTTTCTTCACATCGTCTCAACGAAAGCATCAAAAATCCAAGACACAAAAATCAAAACCCTTGAAAATGAACTCCTCTTTTGGTCCCTTTGGACCCCCCAACGATTTTTACTACTATGACCGAAACGATTATCTCAGCCCCTCTCAAACACCATCACCACGAGGACATGTCTTCAACTACAATTCACCACAGCGACCCGCCACACGAGCCCATTTCCGCCATATGAGCAGCGGTGCCGGCTATGATGATTATGCGGCCCGTCAAGCGGCATTTTCACCTAGATATACGAGTGATGGCAAATATGCTACTGCAGGTGTGAGTTCTTATCCACGCACGGCACCCAGACAGTCCGGTCACACTCGACGGTATTCATCGCCCATGTCAATGGTATCTGACGCATCTGACAACCCCGCACCGTATTACCAAAATGATCCGTACGACCAACCTTATCACCATCCCCCGCCATCCCGACCCCGACACCGATACTATGGACCTTGTGACTGTTCGGGTGCCCGCTCTAAACACTTCGACGCTAACAACTTTGGACAGACAACATATTCCTACCTTGACAAGAAGAAATACCAGGAGTATCCCGAGGACGATTACATTGCACCCGAGGACTTTATTGCCGGCATGCGACGTAGCAAAGCTTTCAAAGAGCAGCGTGATGACCTCCGGGACGATTTGGCCTATGATGATGAGTACATTCCCCGCTACGAGTCAAGGCGCGAATCAAGAGAGCCCCGCGAATCCAGACATGAAGGGCGCCACCAATCACGGCACACTACTCCCACAGGCCGATCGAGTAGTCGCAACCGTCATAGCTCCAGTTTTACTGGCAATCGTCCACAGACAGCACGGCCTAGTGCTTCTGGCTACTACCCACCATCAAGCTCCAATCGACCACAGAGATCGTCATCGCCACCGCCGATGAAGGTGGCCACGCAGGAAGACTTTGAAAAGTATGGCATACCGGTGGGCTATTCCATTAAGAACTGGGACCGCAAGGATAAGCCCATCATGTTATTGGGCAGTGTCTACGATGCAAACTCTCTAGGGAAATGGATCTACGACTGGACCATTTTCGTCCATGATCCCAACTCTGCCACGGCGATCAAGGCGGGCCACCTTTGGATCCAGCTGATCCAGCTGAATGGCAACATTAAGCGTGGCGAGAAGACAATGCCCAAAGTCCGTACCAAGGCCAATCGTGAGCTGCTTAATGATTTTATTGAATCTGGTGAACGTCTCATGCGTCAGTTAAAGAAGCTTTTAAAGCTTTGTGAGCCCCAGATGCTCTTGGCCGGCAAGGAAGGCGACCGTGCACAGCTTGGCAAGAAGGCAGGCTATGAGTTTGTCAACTCCCTCTTTAGTCCCGATCGGTATTTAAAAAAGACGGAAACGTTGATGGAGAACATTCGTCTGTGGAAAGTCCGCTTCGATGTCAACTGTGACGAGATCTTGAAGAACCCATCAAAATAGGCCGCCTTTTTCTTTCCTCTCGCCTGCCTCCTTATCGCTCTTTTCCTTTTTTTTCTTCTCCACTTCCGTTTCTGTATTATCCTTTTTTTCATCATCATCACTACCATTCTTCACTTGTCATTTTTACCATGCCATGCTTTTTTCGAGATACCCGTTGATTGATTTTACGGTAGGCGTTCGAGCTGGATGATCAAACGTAACGCTTTCCTTGTATTTTTTCGCTGGGTTTTAAAAAAAGTTGCTATTTACCATTTTCTTTTTACATCTTTTTATTCTCTTGCAGGGTGTACGATGACGTTTGAAAAATGTTTACTATTTTGTCTTTTTGGGTTCATTGGGTTCATTGGGTTTATTTTTGTGTGCTTGGAATACTATTTTTTTCTGCTATATTTACTTTAATAGAACTGTTGAAACGTAAAAAGCATTGAGGCTCTTTTTTTCTCAGCCACCTTGGGACCTAGTTGTGGCACCTATCGTGCTATATTTTTCGGATTTCGGATGGCATAGCTACATTCATCGCCATGATTTAGATATTGTCGGTAATGATTGGGAAAAAATACACGGGGGAGGCCTTATTGGATAGCTAGGAGATCATGCCTCATGATCATGGTGGTAGTACCATTTGTGCAACGAGGAGGTGCACGCTACACATGCATTGCTTTTCTTTCTATGAGAGATTTTTTCACTAAAAGGGCCTAAACCTAAAAAGGGGATAATACATATCTCAGGTAGGTAGACGTCCAAGCATCAACCCTGAAGAATTCAATTATTCTCGACGAACAAGAGGGTTGCAGATCAAAATCTTCAACAATGGTCCACGTGTCTCTCCGAAACAACTATCAATGGAGCTCACGTCAGATTCGATTGCCCACATACAAGAAGCGAGATTGTCGGACAGGCTCCGGACGAAATAAAAAAAGTAGTAGTGAGGCCACACGTTTAATGACGACCAAAAGGGCTACACCTTGTAAGATGGCGAATTGGCACCCGCTCTTGTGCGACGGGGACTGAGGCTGTCTACGTATTCATAGGGACTGTCGTAGTAGTAGTGTTTCTCGTCGTCCGAGTCTGGTAGAGATATGCGGACATGATGTGCTGGGCGAAGCCCATGACGTTTAAGACCGCCCTTTCTTCGGGTGCATCCACTTACAATAGCAGAGACAGTCCCAACGAGAACAAGCAAGGCTTCTAATGCGAGAAGAAGAATCCATAGACGATTAAGCAGACGATGTTCGTCATCGAAAATCTTTGCCATGACCACCATGGTGCGCTGCCAATTCTGCCAAAAGGCCGAAGCGTCAAAGGTGAGAAACGCCATATTTAATCGTTCTATCAATCCGTCACAAGACTTTCTCTCTCTTCTTTTTTAACTCGCGGACTTGGTTTATGTATCCGAACAAGAATATTCTTTTTTTATCTTCGAATGCGGGAAGATTCAACTTTTTTTTCTTTCTTTCATGCAGCAAAGCCCCCTCTCGCTTTTTTTTTATTTCACTGGCAGCATACCGCTTTTTCAAGCAAAAAAATTCGTCCACTTGTTTCAACAATCAACGGAGGGGAGGGGGTTGCATCGATTGGACGAAGCGGGCTGGGTAGCCTCTATGCTTTTTTATGAATGAAAAAATTGACCTTGCTGCTGTCAAGGCGCTTCTTATATTACTCTTGAATATAATCATGCTGTGGGCGTGTAATACATCTTACGATTGTTCTTTTTTTTTGTAAAGCGCATAGGAGGATTACTGTGCGAATAGTACGGAGTGAGCAGGGATGACAAGGGATCCAACCTCGTCGTTTTTTGTGCACAAAGCTTGAAACAAGTTTTATGAGCATCCCACGGAACACCTATAATTAACCTGTTTTGTGATACACGCTGTGAAAAAATCATCAATTATATACATGAAGTTCAAGGAGTAGTTTTAAAGGAAATGGTTGTTCGCCTTTCCTGGTGCACCCTTCCAATGCCGGGTAAGATGGCCCCAGCTGTGCTCAACATACTCCTTTTGCAGCACGGTCTCGTCCGACCCCTCCGCACTCTTTGCTGATAGGGCATAGTCCGTCACACCGAGTAGCAGGCATGACTCAAACATGAAGGCACAGCTTCCCATACCCACTTTGGCGGGCTTTTGCGGTTGTGGCTCGTTGCGTGCGCCATCGCAGCTCTGGGCATCCGGCCCGTGGCCACTCATCGTGTTATGGAGACTGCTGCCACCAGGCACAAATCCACCTCTGCCGCCCTTTTTGGCATCGTAATCCCCCGTAATCAGACCCATGTACTCACTCATCGTGTTACGATGATACCAAGGTGGACGGAACGTATTTTCGCCAACCAGCCAGCGGGGAGGGAAAATGACAAAATCGGCTACGGCAGTGCCATGCTGTGACGATGGCGCCGTCAAAACAGTAAAGATGGATGGATCCGGGTGGTCAAAGCTAATCGAGCCAATCGTATTAAATCGTCCGAGGTCATACTTGTACGGATAGTAGTTCCCGTGCCACGCTACCACATCAAATGGTGTATGGTCCTGCTTCGCTTGGAAAAGCCGTCCATTAAACTTCGTCATAATGGTGAACTCGCCACGCTCGTCATCAAAACAGGCTACTGGCACCTGGAAGTCACGGGCATTCGCCAGTCCGTTGGATCCGATAGGACCCAGTCCCGGCAGTTGGAAGTGACCCTGGTAGAGCTCAAGGGCATAGCCACGGGCCTCCACCTGGATCTCCACTCGGAACCGTACGCCGCGGGGGATCACGCAGATTTCCATGGGCCGCACCAGCATCCAGCCAAGTTCTGTGCGGATATCCAGCGTCCCAGACTGTGGTACAATCAAAAAGTCACCATCGGAAGAATAAAAGGCGGTCTTTTTGTCCATGGAAATATTTGCTGCGTAGTTGTAGATGCTAAGACCGCTTTTGGTGGCGGGATCGCCCGCACCTGCAATGTGCTGAAGGCCCTGGATAAAGTCTGTCTTCCCTTCGGGACCAGGGAAAGGGTCCCACCGGAACTGGTCGGGCATGAACCGCAAATCTGCTGTCATGGCTGTGCTGTCCCTAGCCTCAAATCTACTCAAAGAAGCTGCTGGCGTGATGCGATAGAGCCATGACTGTTTGTTCTCATGCCGAGGCGCTGTAAACGACGTCCCTGAGAATTTTTCCGTATAAAGCCCGTACTCTGCCTTTTGTGGCGAGTTTTGGCCCACGGGAAGTGCACCATTGATAGCTTCTGACCTGCAATCCGTTAGCCATATAATTTTGACAAAAGTGCATTCGATACGCACTCCAAGTGAGAGTCGAAACCGCTTTGGTAGCGGTATTTTTCTTTACAATCAAACGCAGTTACTGGCATATTTTATGGATTGAAATGTTAGAAGATGGGATAGGGGAGCGAGAATGTCTTGTTTTATGTGACAATAGCAATTGCCGAGCTTTTCGTGACATCTCGATGCTCTAAGCACCTGACAGCTAGCCGAAAATAGCCGCGACGTCATTTCCGCACTTTCGAGCTTAAGCCGATGTTGATTATATCATCACATGGTCAACACGCGGGTCCGGCTCGGCATTCTCAATATTTTTGGTGAAAGAAGCTTGACAACAAATAGACGTTTGAAATTGTATTGCAGAATGTTGAATGAATCTCTATTATAAATGTCATGGCTAATATTTATCACTCCATTATAGGCCACGTTATCCTTATTTTTTCTAGCCGTTGGATAGTCTGGGAGATCAAGGGCAGCTACATTGCCACTCGACTCAAGAGGGCCATCATCGATTGCTTCGCGAGATCCATTGCTATGTTCATGCCGAGATCCCTTATGATGTGGCTTATTTCTGCCATTATCAAATCCATCTAGCTTATGTGTTATACTAACATCCAAGATGTTGTTGATCGCATACAATTCATCCAGCCAAAAGTTGGCCTTGCTGTCTAGAATATACTTGTATTTCATATGTGCCCTCCATAATATGGCCATTGACTGAATGCATGGATTGTTAGAGCAAAAACCAATCGCTCTTCCATCAAGACGGCTATAACACCGTGCTTTAAAGTCGGACAGAGCTGCTTATAAGCTCACGGATGGGTTTCATCACTCCATTTATGTCGATGTTGCCGTTTTCCCAGAGGCTATCTATCTTACAAAAGTCCACTCTGCTTGTGGGACTGCGCGACCTATCTTGTGAATGCTCACTCGGCAAAGGAGATGCTCGTGTTTCGGCAGCGGTAGCAAAAGCCACAGGCGTATTTACTAGAAACAAGTTACTGGTATATTGGGTCGTTTTCATTGCTGCAAAATAAACCACCACTTAACAAATCACTGGCTTAGTACAACTTGCTTGTTCCTCGGTAGAGTATTCAGAAGGAGTGGCATTAAATTGGATACCTATTGGCATCATTGCGATACATGATGTCAATACTAATTTATATCGAAATATACGGATAGGAAAAGAGAGATATTTGACGGACAGCAGAGAGACGGGGGCTTCGGTATAACAAACAGCCTCACCATGCTATTCCATAACGAGGTAAGGCACTACAAGACGTTTCTTGAATACAAATATGTACACATCCATCGTAAAATAGATGTCTCTCAGAGGTCTTAGACAGATGCTGAATCCAAAGAACAAAGCACATTGGGTACCTAGGTGGGTATACACCTTCGTCATGTCTTTCATTTACATATTAAGTAGGGTACCTATTAAGTGCCTTGAAGCTCACAACGCTATGCTTGGACGCTTACCTTAGTAAGCAGCCACGGACGGGTAGGGTAGATTGGAGTCCATATTGGAGTTTCGAGGGGTGCGAAACAAGGGACTTACCCCTCATTCCGTACTACTCGTCACAAACAAGTTGCCTATTCTCAGCTTGATCGTCACCAAACCCCACCAAGTTATGTGTTCATTGACTGTTTTTCTTGATGACTTAATGGTGCAAAAAACAAAGCAAGGCGTCTCATTTATGTTAAAATTGTAACCTTTGTTGAAATCTATGGCATGCCAATATGTATCTGTTTCACTCCATAAAAAAGTCTTAGTCGCAAGCGAAAATTACTTTGATTGATTAAACGTGTGATGATGACGACAATGGCCCCATTTTCCCCATGTTTTAGTGCCTGAAACTGGAAGAAAGCTGCTTGACCCCACTTTTGAGCTCATGACCATTTGGGGCGTGACTAGTCGATCCCGTGAACAACAACTTTCTCTCGTCATAAACACAATGTATCATGCTTCGCCAGTTTTCTCTTCGTAATATGCAGATACATCCATTTGTCGTATTGGAGACGTCTTGTGAAAAAATATTGTAAACAATGTCGTAATTAAATGAATTCATTTCTATAACAAGAGCGTGGTGCAAAAGGTCATTCTGAATTAACGTCTGCAAGTCGGACCATTCCTACGAAATTCCCTGACAAGGAACCTTTTCTGGGGGAATACTACATGGGAAACGGCATCTCTGCATGGTCGGAAATAAAATAAAAATAATAATCAATATTGGCGATTTTAAATGAGAAAATAGGGCTCGCGTGACTCTTTTAAGCAGATCCGCCAAACGAAAAAGAGAAGATTGCTACCTTTTTTTGTCTTTGAATGTACTATCGACAATGGTTTTATGGTGCATCATCTAACAATCAAAGGTATTAGAGACCGGCCGCTATGTGAAACATGCCCCATCAACATCCATACTTTGGGAGATGATGTAAGTCATCCTCCTTTCGTACGACTAAACTCCCCTCATTTAGCCTTCTTCCACTGTCTTTTGGGGTCTGTTTGGTTCCCCAATCATTATTTACATTATGTTAGGTCATCCCTTATCCTCCCTGTTTAAATACGCCCATCCCACCCACCCTTCCGTCACTTAATCTCTCACCTTTATTTGTCTCTTCTCGTATCATTATAAATCTTTACAATGGCGGAAGTAGACGCTGATCGTATGGAACCTCTTCAAAAGGTTGACTCGGCCGTCCAAGGCTTGATGTCATCATCCCCAACGGCAACAAAAGGACACCGTAGACAGTCAAGCTCCTACCCAGGCGTTCGAAACATAGAGGACCTGGGTATGTCTACTAATAACCTCAAATTTTTTCTAACAAAATAGTCACTGAGAATGTCGACCTTGTCCTGCCAATTGAAACACAGCGGACGGGATGGAAGGTGAACTCGTCACCGAAAACTATTGATGACCAAGATATCCTCAAGATGCATCTTACAACCCCACCCATTAAAAAAATTGATCTCTACTTCTTGCTAGGCTCTTATGTCACGGCACGCAATAAGAAGGGTATTACTATTAAAGACGCCATGGATGCCATCCATAAGCAATTTAAGAAACGTGTATGTTTATTACATACAAAGAGGGTACAAATCACTAACCATGTAGTCTGACGATGAACTTGACGAACCGTACCTCAAGGGCTTTGAATGGAATAAGAATGAAGACGCTACCCGACTCATTGTTCACCTTCAGCGAGAACCCGTGCAAACGAACCAAACCGAAAGCAAGAAAAAGAAAAAGAAGTCTACAAGCGAGTAGTTAATTAGTAGAATATGCATATTAGTATACAAGATGTATGAAAATTTACCAATGTATTGAAATGCATAAGAAAAAAGTAAACCGCCTACAAGGTGATATTGATATTGTCAGCCCCTTTTTCCATGTGCACTTGGCTCTTTGGGATTCCGGTGATGGATATAGAACCGGATATGCAAGCAGCTGTCACTCCTAGATCTGAGGTATCACCATCGATAGCTAGCTTCACCTGCCCAGATGTCGTTTGTGTTTCAATAGTAGACCCGGGACTGTCCATGATGCCCAAAGAGACTACACCACATACGGTAGAAATGGAGGCTTGTTCCAAGCAGTGAATGGAGCCACCAATTCTTCCTTGGACGGCATGGAGATCATACGATTTTACCCGGGCATCGCTACCCCTCACACCGATATATCCAGATGTAGTGTTTACTTTGATGGGCACATTCTCAAAATCAGACTCTAAACTGAGGATGATGTCGCTATCTACTGAGGAAAGCTCTACTTTTTGAGGGCATTCAACTTCTTCTAATGCGTCAATAGTAGCATCGATATTTCCAGAGATGGTCTCAATAAAAAGGCTCCCGTTAAGAGTCGCTAAACATTCAATGTTCCCAGAAACCGAATGAATAGACACGTTCTTGATAGGCGTGTCGATCCCATTTAAGACGATTTTGCCGTTTGTGCCGTTAATGACAAGAGATCCTTTTTCAAGATCGACCGCAGTTGCCTCTAGGTTGACCTTTCCGGCGTTGATGACAGCACTCTCGCAGAGCTGAATATATCCAGAGAACTTTTCCTTTGTCGCTAGGGAGAGTTTTTGCACTTTGAATGCCTTGACGATGTCCTGCATGTTTTTCTGGAAAGCATCCAAGGGTTGATCCGGGTCATTTACAGGAGCATTTGGAAACCGAATGTCTAGATTTGCGGCACGAATCGTCAACTCTTCTAGAGACAGGCCCTTGGGAACCTTGAGAACCACCCTGAGAATGGAAAATGGACCATCTGTGTTGATGAAAACAGCGCTCGCAGACGACACAGCTAAAATACGGCCACCATCCGACGATGCGCCGATGATCGTACAGGAGAGGCTCTCGTGCTCGTCCACAGGGAGCACGAATACAACACCAGAGGTGTTTTCGTTATTATTACATTGGATGGTGAATGTGGGATTGGCTTGAAGATCAAACATGTCAAATGCATACTCGTACGTGTTTCCATCATGATATGGCTTGGGCAGCCGCAGGGAAGAATACAAGGAGATGCCTTTGTTGTATTTTTTGCAGGCATCCTTGTTGACGGCAGCGTCTTTTGACGGACATTTGCATTTGGACGCAAGGTCTACCATTGTGAAGTATAGATCTTTCCTAGGGGAAAGAAAATTACCTAGAAATAAACGCAATGATGGAGCTTATATGGGCCTTTACTAGTATTATTCTCGTGGCTCAACAAGGCTACCACGACTCTTCATCCACGAATCGTACGTCTTATTATTGTATTATGCATGAGAAGTCTTCCCCAACCAATTTGATTCTCCACTAATAATATCTTGATTACCCTGTGAGTTTTTCGTAGCAGCCTTAAAGTATATCCGTGTTTGATCTATCAATTAATGATGGTAAGATGATCATATTCAAATGACAATGTGTGTTGAGAATATATACAAGATTTTTCTACACAAACGCCCAGCGATGCTACTTTTTACAGACTCGAGTGAAGATTGTTCTGGCCATAAAAGCCGTCTGTTTTTTAAAAAGACTACCGGTCCTTGTACATTTTTGGCTTGAAACCAGCTTCCACCTCGGCTTCCTGTGCCATTTTTTCTATCAGAGGGCCTACTTCTGCCTCGATGCGTTCCCGCGCACGAAGAATCTTGCTCTGAAGGTAGAAGCTGCCGCCTTTTTCAGGGTTGTTCTGGTCAAAGAGACGCTTGAAGCGGTCCATCACCTCTTGCATGTCATACTCGCGAATCACAGCCGTAGACGCATTCTTAGGCGGCGGTTTCGCAACATTTAAAATCTGCGTGGCCTCGTCCAGTGTCATCCCTGAGCCAAAGTTTCCACCTCTGCCGCCATTTTTTGCCTGTGCACGGGCATACTGGCTGGAGGCATTGGCTTGCTTGTACGCCTCGCTAAACGCTCGGCCCAGCACTCGGGTGCCAATAACGACCACTTGTGTAATAATACGATAGGCCTTTGATTCATATTAATAACCACCAAAAAAGAGACAAAAAAGCGTACCATTTGAAAGAGCAGAGCCTTCCCGGAACAGCAGTCGCAATCGACTTTTTTTTTGTCGGCACTTGCTGCAATCGCGATCAAAGCGGACAAATATAATCCCGGGACACTTGCTGGGATACTATACGTAGCCCCCCGACGTACCGATATGTACCATATGTACCCTTGATGCGCAGGCAGGAGCAGCCGGACAAGTTGGTCGACTGAAACAGCAGGCACGGCGGCGACAACACGCTGCACCAGCAAAGGGACAGACAAAAATGTCACATTATTACCAGGAAAATATGGGCCGGGGCCCATCGGAGCCGAACCTGGAGTTCTACCCGACAAACTACGCCAGCACGGGCAGCTCCGCGCCGAATCCGTACGGATTTGGCAGCCAAAACGCAGCGTCGACTTCGTATGGCTTTTCCGGAGGCCCTTCTTCCGGCGTGGCTGGGCGGATGGGAGAGCAGGGCGGACTGCGGACGGGCTGGATCGCCGCCTTCTCGACAGAAGGCTACGATGGCGAGCCACCACTATTAGAAGAGCTAGGTGTTAATTTTGGCCACATCCAGGCAAAGGTACGTGGACGTACCCACTGTAAACGTGCTAACGACAGACGCTGGCAGTGCTGAACCCGTTCCAGCGGATTGACCAGCACCTGATGGACGACTCCGACTTGGCAGGGCCCATCATCTTCTTTCTCCTCTTCGGGACGTTTCTCCTGTTCTCGGGGAAGGTCCATTTCGGCTATATCTACGGCCTTGCCCTACTAGGGTCCATTTCTCTCCATGTAATTCTCTCTTTAATGTCACCAGACGGCCCTGCACAGCTCTATGGCTCGTCGTATGGCGCCTCTGAGCCCGGAATGGCTAGCCATATGCCTGTAAAGCACCAACGGAGCGGAAGCATAAGCCAGCTATCCAGCACGCTCACATTCCCTCGCTCTGCTAGTGTCCTGGGCTACTGTCTGCTGCCTCTTGTGGGCACAAGTCTCGTCGGCATTGGCATGCCCATGGACACGCCCTTTGGCATCGTCATGACCACGGCAGCCATCTGCTGGTGCACGTACAGTGCTTCTGGCATGTTCTGTGCCGTCGGTCGTATGCGTGGCATGCGGGGCCTTGTGGCCTATCCTCTCGCTCTATTCTATGTAGGGTTCGGCATCATGGGGGTCTTTAGCAGCCGGGGAAGCGGATCCATGGCAAAAGTCATCGCCTCCCATGGGGGCGCCGTGTAAACAACCCATATTTTATTCTTCTAAATAGCATTTCACATAAACACTCCATAATATGCCTACTGTATCTGTAGTGACAAAGAAAGGACCTGTTCAAGTACATCGTGTTGTTCATTGTGAGCATGTTGTCATTCTGTACATTAATTAAAGTTCTGTTCATATTGTCGTGTATATAAGGAGACCACTGTCCCTCTCCATCAATCCAGTCATCTTCCAATCAGAAAATATTCACAATGTCCCAGAATAACGACATCCAAGGCGTCTACAAGCCATACGCTGTCCATGGCCTACGCCGTTCCAAGACGTCCGCCAACATTGCCGAGTGGCTTATGAACATCCAAACACGTACCAATGAGGCCATGAACTGGTGTCAGCAGCACAGTCCTGAAAAGGTCATCGACAACGTTCGAAGCTACGACTCGTCTGTGGCCCAAGTCATGAACCGTCTAGACAACATGGCCATCTACGGTAAGCCACGCCCCCTCCGTATTGCCAATCCAGACACATCCTCGCCCTTGTCACCACAAGCGAGAATGATTGCCAAGCTCCCTCCTCAATTCGTAGCTGACATGATGGGAACAGGCGCACCCAAGATTACATCCGTCGAAGATCTAGAGCGCTTTCTGGAAGAAGTTGACAAGCTCTGGACCGACCGGGAACAGCTGATCCGCCAGCAGGAGCACCTGGACCAGGTTCTTGCCGATGCCAAGGGAAAGTGTCGAGACTACGAAGAGAAGACCATGTTGATGGCGCGTTATATCATGGCTAATGGTGGCGAAGAACGGCTCAGATACTTGGAAAAAACCCTTTCGTCGGAGACGTCCCTAGAGAGATCTCATAC